>OX387602.1:0-241869 GCA_947568835.1 Protonemura montana | reverse complement strand
TCAATATCACTTGACATGTCTTGTCATAGAAACACATGTGTAACTCAATATCACTTGACATGTCTTGTCATAGAAACACATGTGTAACTCAATATCACTTGACATGTCTTGTCATAGAAACACATGTGTAACTCAATATCACTTGACATGTCTTGTCATAGAAACACATGTGTAACTCAATATCACTTGACATGTCTTGTCATAGAAACACATGTGTAACTCAATATCACTTGACATGTCTTGTCATAGAAACACATGTGTAACTCAATATCACTTGACATGTCTTGTCATAGAAACACATGTGTAACTCAATATCACTTGACATGTCTTGTCATAGAAACACATGTGTAACTCAATATCACTTGACATGTCTTGTCATAGAAACACATGTGTAACTCAATATCACTTGACATGTCTTGTCATAGAAACACATGTGTAACTCAATATCACTTGACATGTCTTGTCATAGAAACACATGTGTAACTCAATATCACTTGACATGTCTTGTCATAGAAACACATGTGTAACTCAATATCACTTGACATGTCTTGTCATAGAAACACATGTGTAACTCAATATCACTTGACATGTCTTGTCATAGAAACACATGTGTAACTCAATATCACTTGACATGTCTTGTCATAGAAACACATGTGTAACTCAATATCACTTGACATGTCTTGTCATAGAAACACATGTGTAACTCAATATCACTTGACATGTCTTGTCATAGAAACACATGTGTAACTCAATATCACTTGACATGTCTTGTCATAGAAACACATGTGTAACTCAATATCACTTGACATGTCTTGTCATAGAAACACATGTGTAACTCAATATCACTTGACATGTCTTGTCATAGAAACACATGTGTAACTCAATATCACTTGACATGTCTTGTCATAGAAACACATGTGTAACTCAATATCACTTGACATGTCTTGTCATAGAAACACATGTGTAACTCAATATCACTTGACATGTCTTGTCATAGAAACACATGTGTAACTCAATATCACTTGACATGTCTTGTCATAGAAACACATGTGTAACTCAATATCACTTGACATGTCTTGTCATAGAAACACATGTGTAACTCAATATCACTTGACATGTCTTGTCATAGAAACACATGTGTAACTCAATATCACTTGACATGTCTTGTCATAGAAACACATGTGTAACTCAATATCACTTGACATGTCTTGTCATAGAAACACATGTGTAACTCAATATCACTTGACATGTCTTGTCATAGAAACACATGTGTAACTCAATATCACTTGACATGTCTTGTCATAGAAACACATGTGTAACTCAATATCACTTGACATGTCTTGTCATAGAAACACATGTGTAACTCAATATCACTTGACATGTCTTGTCATAGAAACACATGTGTAACTCAATATCACTTGACATGTCTTGTCATAGAAACACATGTGTAACTCAATATCACTTGACATGTCTTGTCATAGAAACACATGTGTAACTCAATATCACTTGACATGTCTTGTCATAGAAACACATGTGTAACTCAATATCACTTGACATGTCTTGTCATAGAAACACATGTGTAACTCAATATCACTTGACATGTCTTGTCATAGAAACACATGTGTAACTCAATATCACTTGACATGTCTTGTCATAGAAACACATGTGTAACTCAATATCACTTGACATGTCTTGTCATAGAAACACATGTGTAACTCAATATCACTTGACATGTCTTGTCATAGAAACACATGTGTAACTCAATATCACTTGACATGTCATGTCATAGAAACACATGTGTAACTCAATATCACTTGACATGTCTTGTCATAGAAACACATGTGTAACTCAATATCACTTGACATGTCTTGTCATAGAAACACATGTGTAACTCAATATCACTTGACATGTCTTGTCATAGAAACACATGTGTAACTCAATATCACTTGACATGTCTTGTCATAGAAACACATGTGTAACTCAATATCACTTGACATGTCTTGTCATAGAAACACATGTGTAACTCAATATCACTTGACATGTCTTGTCATAGAAACACATGTGTAACTCAATATCACTTGACATGTCTTGTCATAGAAACACATGTGTAACTCAATATCACTTGACATGTCATGTCATAGAAACACATGTGTAACTCAATATCACTTGACATGTCTTGTCATAGAAACACATGTGTAACTCAATATCACTTGACATGTCTTGTCATAGAAACACATGTGTAACTCAATATCACTTGACATGTCATGTCATAGAAACACATGTGTAACTCAATATCACTTGACATGTCTTGTCATAGAAACACATGTGTAACTCAATATCACTTGACATGTCTTGTCATAGAAACACATGTGTAACTCAATATCACTTGACATGTCTTGTCATAGAAACACATGTGTAACTCAATATCACTTGACATGTCATGTCATAGAAACACATGTGTAACTCAATATCACTTGACATGTCTTGTCATAGAAACACATGTGTAACTCAATATCACTTGACATGTCATGTCATAGAAACACATGTGTAACTCAATATCACTTGATATGTCTTGTCATAGAAACACATGTGTAACTCAATATCACTTGACATGTCTTGTCATAGAAACACATGTGTAACTCAATATCACTTGACATGTCATGTCATAGAAACACATGTGTAACTCAATATCACTTGACATGTCTTGTCATAGAAACACATGTGTAACTCAATATCACTTGACATGTCTTGTCATAGAAACACATGTGTAACTCAATATCACTTGACATGTCATGTCATAGAAACACATGTGTAACTCAATATCACTTGACATGTCTTGTCATAGAAACACATGTGTAACTCAATATCACTTGATATGTCTTGTCATAGAAACACATGTGTAACTCAATATCACTTGACATGTCTTGTCATAGAAACACATGTGTAACTCAATATCACTTGACATGTCTTGTCATAGAAACACATGTGTAACTCAATATCACTTGACATGTCTTGTCATAGAAACACATGTGTAACTCAATATCACTTGACATGTCATGTCATAGAAACACATGTGTAACTCAATATCACTTGACATGTCATGTCATAGAAACACATGTGTAACTCAATATCACTTGACATGTCTTGTCATAGAAACACATGTGTAACTCAATATCACTTGACATGTCTTGTCATAGAAACACATGTGTAACTCAATATCACTTGATATGTCTTGTCATAGAAACACATGTGTAACTCAATATCACTTGATATGTCTTGTCATAGAAACACATGTGTAACTCAATATCACTTGACATGTCTTGTCATAGAAACACATGTGTAACTCAATATCACTTGACATGTCTTGTCATAGAAACACATGTGTAACTCAATATCACTTGACATGTCTTGTCATAGAAACACATGTGTAACTCAATATCACTTGACATGTCTTGTCATAGAAACACATGTGTAACTCAATATCACTTGACATGTCATGTCATAGAAACACATGTGTAACTCAATATCACTTGACATGTCTTGTCATAGAAACACATGTGTAACTCAATATCACTTGACATGTCATGTCATAGAAACACATGTGTAACTCAATATCACTTGACATGTCTTGTCATAGAAACACATGTGTAACTCAATATCACTTGACATGTCTTGTCATAGAAACACATGTGTAACTCAATATCACTTGACATGTCATGTCATAGAAACACATGTGTAACTCAATATCACTTGACATGTCTTGTCATAGAAACACATGTGTAACTCAATATCACTTGACATGTCATGTCATAGAAACACATGTGTAACTCAATATCACTTGACATGTCTTGTCATAGAAACACATGTGTAACTCAATATCACTTGACATGTCTTGTCATAGAAACACATGTGTAACTCAATATCACTTGACATGTCATGTCATAGAAACACATGTGTAACTCAATATCACTTGACATGTCTTGTCATAGAAACACATGTGTAACTCAATATCACTTGACATGTCTTGTCATAGAAACACATGTGTAACTCAATATCACTTGACATGTCATGTCATAGAAACACATGTGTAACTCAATATCACTTGACATGTCTTGTCATAGAAACACATGTGTAACTCAATATCACTTGACATGTCTTGTCATAGAAACACATGTGTAACTCAATATCACTTGACATGTCATGTCATAGAAACACATGTGTAACTCAATATCACTTGACATGTCTTGTCATAGAAACACATGTGTAACTCAATATCACTTGACATGTCTTGTCATAGAAACACATGTGTAACTCAATATCACTTGACATGTCTTGTCATAGAAACACATGTGTAACTCAATATCACTTGACATGTCTTGTCATAGAAACACATGTGTAACTCAATATCACTTGACATGTCATGTCATAGAAACACATGTGTAACTCAATATCACTTGACATGTCTTGTCATAGAAACACATGTGTAACTCAATATCACTTGACATGTCTTGTCATAGAAACACATGTGTAACTCAATATCACTTGACATGTCATGTCATAGAAACACATGTGTAACTCAATATCACTTGACATGTCTTGGCATAGAAACACATGTGTAACTCAATATCACTTGACATGTCTTGTCATAGAAACACATGTGTAACTCAATATCACTTGACATGTCTTGTCATAGAAACACATGTGTAACTCAATATCACTTGACATGTCATGTCATAGAAACACATGTGTAACTCAATATCACTTGATATGTCATGTCATAGAAACACATGTGTAACTCAATATCACTTGACATGTCATGTCATAGAAACACATGTGTAACTCAATATCACTTGACATGTCTTGTCATAGAAACACATGTGTAACTCAATATCACTTGATATGTCTTGTCATAGAAACACATGTGTAACTCAATATCACTTGACATGTCATGTCAGAACATGATTCTTTATTCAAGTGTAGTTTAGGTTCAGGTCTAGCCTTCAAAGCACTGACAAAGTACTCAACAACAAAGCATGAAGCATCATGTGGGCTGGCCACTTACAGTTCAGTACTGCCATGGAAGGGATGCTGACATGAAGTTCGTTGAGAGGTCCAGAGAGAATCTGAAGCCCGGGTAGATGGGCAGCCAGTGCCTTGCGGAGCGTTGCATTAGACTCGGCTGCCCGGTCATGTGCCGCCCGGTATTTAGCAGCCTCTCGTGACAGATCGGTGGCAGCAATGCTTGGAGGTCGACCTTCAGATTCAGGGCCCAGCAGTTGCCGATGACGACATTCCTCCTCCTGCTCTCGCTGAGCCAAAGATTAAAACAAACATTGATGAAAACCTTCACATTCACTCACCCAGTTTAATGCATCTGTTTGTTTGTTTGTTTCTGTTTGAGCTGTAAAGGCTCAAATTACAACCAACTTTGCAGAGCACATTTTTTAACTTGGACCTGCCGTGTTTTTTCAGAACAATCGGTGGAGATCGGGGTTCGAATCCCCGTTTGGGCCCAATTTTTGAGACGGTTACAGTGTTGACAAATTGTCAGAAGGACCATTGTTTGTGATATCAAATTATCAATCTTTTTAAAACTAAATAAATCATCACAATCAAGGTAAACAATTGTATCTTTAAGGAAACATTTCATAAGTGTCACTTATCTCAACATTTTCACAAAAACAAAAGTCAACATTTGTCAAGCAACCTGACAAAGATACAAAAAAAGCATTTAAACAATTTTTCCCATAAATTTTCCTTCAATTCAGTTTAAATTTTAAGTCATTTTAAAATCAGTTACAAGAAAACATGTGAGCTACTTTTGTTTTTATTTGATACGTTTGGTTTCTGTAGAACAAGACCTAAATAAGGTCGATACATAAACTAAACTATTTACAACTGGGTTTTTGTTGATAAGTAAAAAGACTAATTTTCCTGACAATTTGTAGCTTATGTCTGTTACTTTGTCAAGAGTGAAATCAGTGGACAGACTTCAGGAATATTAGCCCCAACGAAGACAACGGTAACCGCTAACAGGGTCATTGACTTGTTCTCTTTGTATTTAAGTCAAATAGAAGACATCAGCCAGCATAGCAAGATTTGAGGTTATGAGGCTCACCTGTAGGAGCTGTTCAGCAAGTGTTAGCATAGCATCCACTGCATTGCACGAGTCAGCAAGCTTAGAGACCGCCTCCGTTAGCGACTCAGCGGCACCGGGACGGGCATTCAATGCAGCACAACGATCCACCAGCTCCTGCAACCCAATTACATCATCCATCTCCAATAACCTGGATAGCGGTTGCCATGGTGACACTTCCAAGACAAGGCCGCCATCTTGAGAGTCCCTAAATTGAGTTTTCTTAAAAAGCTCAAACTTTGTTGTAAACTTGCTTAAAAAACTAGAACATTTGTATTGAAATCATAAGGAAACATCGGATACAAGGACTCCTACCTGTTGGCAACAATAGATCGTTTGCAGGGCTTTTGGAATGAAGGTTTTGAAGCCAAAACAAGGATAGAAATGAGCAGTTATCCCAATGTTTTTACTTTCACAGATATAAGTTAAACGAATAGTTTTGACATGAGTGCATCTAGTTTCGTCGTACCTGAGGCAAGCCGTGTGATTGGTTGTGAAGCTCCAGCTGATCCAGTCGCAAAGCGCTGACAAAGTCAGCAAGCTCGGCATCCTTCTCGTCTACAAGTTTGCCAACCCGCCGACGCAGTGCTGCCATCTCTTCGCTGTACAACGAGGCAGCTTGGTGGGCAGCCATGGGCACCAACCTTGCAAAGAAGTCAGGCCCGGCAACCTCCGGGTCTGCCACCGCGAAGGGAATGCCCTTCACGAGGGAAGCTCCCTTCTGCATGGGCAGGCCGGAACGTTCTGGGACTTCTTCGTGGTAGATGAACTCGTTCTCGTTGCGTGCTCCTTTCAGCTTGCCCTCGATAACGTCTTGGCGTAAAGCAAGTCCCTCGTTAACAGTCTGAAACCAACAGAGGCTTGCTATTTACCAGAGGCTGTTATATTACATCTATTATGACATTTCTCTACTTTACAACCAAGTTTAGCAATAATCTTTAAGTTATTAACTATGTGGTACAGTTGTGTTAGCCTTACCTTGCCACAACCTGGTGGACTCTTGACTACAGTTGTGTTAGCCTTACCTTGCCACAACCTGGTGGACTCTGACTACAGTTGTGTTAGCCTTACCTTGCCACAACTTGGTGGACTCTGACTACAGTTGTATTAGCCTTACCTTGCCACAATCTGGTGGACTCTGACTACAGTTGTGTTAGCCTTACCTTGCCACAACCTGGTGGACTCTGACTACAGTTGTGTTAGCCTTACCTTGCCACAACCTGGTGGACTCTGACTACACATTGCCAACTTTAGAATGCAAAATAAAGCCAGTCTTCACCGGGGAGTTTGAAAATTAACCAGAAAATTATGAACAAACAATGCATCATGCACTTGAATTCTTTGTGAATTTATCAGTTTATTTGCATGAAATTAATTCTATTGAAAAATAAGAACTCAAATGCAAAACTAAAAGTCTTAATGACTTCTGCTAAATACCTACCGTACACTAGCGGATTCTAGCAATGGCTGCCAAAAAGCAGTTTGCAAGCTTGGGTACATGCCAAAACCTAAAAAAAGTTAAAAGTAATCCAAAATACATTAATTTTAACTTTGGTTGATTAACATTTATTGTTTTTTCATTAAATATTTTGTTTTCCAGAAATTATTAAATGTTTCAACCAAAGAAAAACATTATTTTGTTGCTTTTAAATCAGATAGCTAACAGTAGCATCATGGTGCCATGTTTTCTAGGTTGGTACAAGCACCCCAGAAAGTGGCAAACTTAAATTAATCCTAGTGTATAGACCAACATTTGACTGAAGCCAGCTGGATCTGTATTCAAATCCAATCAAATCACATGAAATGTTGAATGTATTAAAAGCTTGGACAAAAGGTTCAGTTGCTATTGTAAGTATGGAAGATATCTTGTGAAAGTTGTTTGACTCATTCCTAGGTTGCCTTCTGGCTCACCTGGAAACCATCATCTCCTTCACTTGCCTCGTTGAATCAGAGCCAATGTCAAGATATTCCCTAAAGTCCCACAAACACCTGGATTGCAAGCGTGACCCGGAACAAGGTGATGACTTCATTGTAATGCTTTGTGACCAGAGACTTCCATGTCAAATGAGACCTCACTGGGGTTCAAGCTTACAACTGACTATCACCAACTATCTTTGCTATAATTCTGAGTCTACTTTATTTTACCCCAGTACTAGTCACGGCAAGAACTATTTCAAACTGGGTTTCACGCGTCATAAACTAACACGCCTAAGTTGCAAAAGAAAATTATTTGTTTTACAAAACATTCAATAACCCTTTTAAATGAAATCTGATTTAAATTGCAAACACTTGCATCTAAAAAATTGATGTCCAAACGAGTTATAGTGTTGTTAATAATAAAATACCCCGCGCATTGTAAGCGTTTGCAATTTAAATCAGATTTCTTCTAATTACAACTCCTTGGAAGAATACTCCTTGGAGAACTGTCATTCTCATCAAATACACTAAAATTGTCTCAAAAAAGCCAGTGTCCACGTAGCTCTATTGGTTAGAGCAACACCCGCGATTGGTAAAGATCGGGATTTGAGTCCCCGTTTGGGCATCAATTTTTGAGACGTTTGAGGCGTTGATAAAAATAAAAAAAAAACAATAGTCCTGTTTCACAATTATTTCTTCCAGAACTAACCTCAATCTGGTCCAGTCCCTTGGCCAGCTTGAAGGCCTCTCGCAGCTTGTCAGCAGCCGCCTGGTAGAACGCAACTCGTTCTCCGTTCTTCTGCTGTTCCTCAGCCTGCTGTCCGTGGTAGAGCAGTCCGAGAGCGTCGTGGTAACATCCCTTGAAGCGCACATATCTGCGCCAAGTCTGTCAAACAAGAGAATGCAATGTCACATGGCATTAGGGTTTGTACACAGATTCCTTCATTAACAAGCTCTAACCCTGAAGACTTGCATGTTTAGCTTCCTGAAGGCCTTATGACTAGAGCCACGATTATATGGTGATGCGCGAAATCGCGAATTGTTCTTATCTCTTGTTATTCTTACAAATGAGTGCGATTCATTGAATTCCCATCTCAAATATGTAAGAAGCTCATCGCGACATAACGCGAAATTCACGAAAAATCATAACGAAATCAACTATTTTCCGCGAAATCATCGCGAAATGAGCCTTTTCCCATCCAATTATGTTAAATTTCAGATAATCGGTTTTTTTTTTCATTTTTATCAAACCATATTTCACGGAAAATAAATAAACAAATAAAATAACCCGTTTGTTTTTATGCTAAATTAAGAGATAATGAAGCTATTTCACTGAAATATGTGTATTTTGCGAAATAGCCACTTATTTCCATGCAAAATATTTAAAATGTTTATTTTATCTCTCTAAACACACATTTCCATGAATTTGTCATATTCAGGTCTGTTTCTCATCAAATGCTGTCAACATTCCTAAGTTTAGGGGGTAGAAGTAGTGGGGCAAAATGTTTGCAGTAGGAAACCATTGCCATTGGTTGGCTGAATCTTCCCCTCCTTGCCATGTGAGCACCAGCACTACATGCATTCAGTCTATATAGAGATTAGCTGGGATTTCAAATTTCAATGGGGTGTAATAAATCTTTGACTTTTGAGGATCAAACAAAGCAACTCTTTGTGAGTGATGGGTATATTTTGATGTGTGGAATCTGGAACACCAGACTTGTCTGGGAGAAAAAAGACAATCTTGCAAAGTATGTTGTTAGTACCAGGCAGTGGGTCTAATTCAAATTCCAATGGATATGAAAATCTCAAACTTCTCATTTGCAGTTCTGACTTAGCAAACTATTTGGGCCCCAGTGAACAGTGTTGATGCAGAGAGGTTTTTTAGGGAAGCTACCCTTGAAACTTGTTCAATGTTCAGTTTAACAAGTGGTAGGTGTCGCTCTTACTGCCATACAATGTATTTCATGCTGGCATTTATGTAAAATATTGATTTGTGCTATTAATTTTGTTCCAAGTCCCTAACAAATACCGATGTTGAGGACCTACACTAAATATTTGCTTTATTGTAATTATTATTGATCACTTCTTTATTAAAGATCCCAGTGCTTACCCTAAATCTTCATTCCTTTTGAATGTAGATCGCAAAACCCCTTTTTTCTATTTAGCTATAAACGCTAAAATTCAAATAATTAGCACTAAAATTTCGATCAAACTAATGCTAAAAACACGTTTTTTCTTTTTTTCGTCACCTATGTCTGAAATCTGTTATAGACATGAAATTCTGTACTTTTTCCATAACACCGCCATAACACCGAAATCCAAAAAGCTTACCACGAAATTATCGAAATCATAACACTGTAAAATCTTGGCTCTACTTATGACCCATGCTGAGACACAAAGTGGTCCCCACGTCCCCCATGTCCCCCACGTCCCTCATGTCCCTCACGTCCCCCATGTCCCTCATGTACCCCACATCCCCCATGTCCCCCACGTCCCCCATGTCCCCCACGTCCCTCATGTACCCCACGTCCCCCATGTCCCCCACGTCCCTCATGTACTCCACGTCCCTCACGTCCCCCATGTCCCCCATGTCCCCCACGTCCCTCATGTCCCCCATGTCCCCCATGTCCCCCACGTCCCTCATGTCCCCCACGTCCCCCATGTCCCCCATGTCCCCCACGTCCCTCATGTCCCTCATGTCCCCCATGTCCCCCACGTCCCTCATGTACCCCACGTCCCCCATGTCCCCCATGTCCAACACACCTTGAACTGCTTAGCACCGACAATGTCTTGTACAGAGGCGCCGGCGCGGCTGTCAGCACCTTGCTCGAGCTTAGCGAGTGCCTGTGAGTAGTATTCCACAACCTGAACCGCCACCTTGGCTGAAACACAATAGGGAGGCTGTGGCAGTCAATAAAAAGTTAATCAAAAGCGATTTCACTACACATTTTCTGTAAAAATCAGTTCTGTTGTGATTGGTTGTGGTAATCATGAGAGTGTGCGATGTACATGAACGTCTTGTACAGAGTTATTGCTACGTTTCTTGAAATCAAACAAACAATTGTTTTGGTTCAATCTCGTTTTATACAAAAGACTAGCAGTGCACCGGCTGCGTACGCAGCTGCTATGAATGCAAAGAGTGGTAAGATCTTAGGTTAGAGTGACCTGAGTGATGTGTGTTGATTTCAGCAATTTCAGAACCTACGAAATGATCGTATCAAGAGCTACTCGGCAGTAAATTCTCTACCCCTTTTGTTAGTTTTAAATGATAGATTTGCAAGTTCAATCTCAACGATTACACAAAATAGCAGAGGACCTGCTGTGCACGCAGCGAATTTAGTCAGTGATAAAAGATAGCCGAGTGATGTCAGTTGAATTCAGGGAGTTTGGTGCCAGCAGAAAGTAACTAACATCTGCGATACTGTTACATTTGGACCATCTTTTGCTTGCTTTAAAGACTCTGCATTCTGGTACCCATGTTACCTACCCATGGGCAACCAAATTAGGGATTTTGTTTAAAGTTTAATAGAAATTTATAGCAATACCTTGGTTTTTGTTTCATTTTTCCATTTCCACAATTCAGATGTTGAACTCAACAAATAGAATTGAACAAATTGGACTAAACATCTAACATGTAAACCAGGCCTTAGATTACCATTTAGGTTACCTACCAACTATTGTTGGCTTCCGGGAGTCCATCATGCTCTTCTCGAGAATACACTCCTGGGCCTGAGCAAGACACAAGTGTTCCATAAAGTCGAGTAAGTTGGCAGCCATGTCTGTGCCTGCGGGCTCGGGGAACGCATCACGCAAGTGCTGCCAACATAACAAAGAGAATCAGCTCTACACAAAGGCATAGCAAAGACTAGCAGAGAAGTTGGGGTAGGATTATAATATGAAGTTAAGATAGGGGCAGGAAAGCTGTTCTCTCGAGGGGCCATGAAATCGACATTGAATACCTGGAAGGCCCAAGCGGCGCACTGAAAGTGGGTGCAGCACATCTTCATCCCGTCAGCGTTTGCTCGAGCATCGTCCGCCCCCAGTTGAGTGTGTAGAGCAGCCACATTGTGGAGCACAGCAGCCATTTCAAACCGGATGTCACCTTCGCTGCTACCCCCATGCACGCCACCCCTGCATCAAACACAGCCTTGCAACCAGCTTGCTTGCAATCATGGACATCATTTACTTGGCTAGCAACACTCACCAGGAGAAGGCCACGTAGGCGGCAGCATCCTGGCCCATCGGGAAACGGGACTGCAGAAAGTGCAGCTGGCAGAAATACCGTTTTAGCACTGCACAGCATGATACTGTTTTCTGTGCTGCCACCGCCTGCGCACGCAGCGACTCGAGCTGCCGGATTTCAGTGTTGTACGACTCCCCATCTTCATTGTAGAAGTCTCTGATGTACTAGCACGCACGAAGCAAAGCGGCGGTTAGGCTAGTCAAGTGCCCGAACTACTGAACTTGAGTAAGCACATGTCTACTACTTCCTACTAGAGTTTTAGGCACGGAATCATCTATCAAAGTAATTAACTATCGTGTTCATTTCACAAATTGGCTGTTGCAGAACAACTATCTAAGGATCAACGAAATTGAGTAAGAAACATGTCGCACCGATTGGCCTACACGACATGATCGGTGACTAAGTCCGTGACAATGCATAGTTAGGTACCTGTTTCAATTTCGGCCCAAAAGAAGGAGTTTCACAGCTTGACTTAAGCTCAAAGCTGATCATCGGCATCCTCGGAACCGCCTCCATCGTCGCAGCGACCTTATACTTTCTATGTTATCTAATTACTTGTCGTTAAATTACTAAAATGTCAACATAACGCACGCAAGTAGCGTCATTACAGTAACTGACACCCGGACTCAAATTAGCGCCAGAGTCACGTTATTCGCCACGGCAAAAACCGCGGCAACAAGTAGACTACGTAGTAATGCCCATCGTCGTAAAAACATAATTTTAACTGCTGAAAGAAAGTGACTGTACTTACCTCGACGGTTGAAAATGCTGCACATTTCAATTCGACCAATGGTTCGTAAATCTCAACATGAACTAGCTTCTGTTTAAAACAAACACCTTAAAGCCTGAGATTTGTAGAATGGAATTATTAGTTCATATTCCCGTGTCCCACCTCCGAAACGTTTTTAATCGGTCTTATAAAGTTTTTGCTGACATTGAATAACAGAAGCTCCCGCTCATGACCAGCTTATAAAATGTCTCAAACGATAGATGGTCAATATTTAAAGCAATCCGCAATAATAACACACACTTTTATCATATCGGGTTTTCAGTTCATTCTTGATTCAGTTTGAAGCTAACTTTGCATCCGCATTTGAACGTAGACTGGTTTCTAGCACGTATTAAATTATAGCCCAATATTCTCTTGTGGGAACAGAATTACAGGTGTAATAAAAAAGTAACTAGCAGAACCCGCTGCCCAACGCCCGCTGTTGGTGTTGAGGGAGTGGGCAAGACTTTACATTTTGGTTATTGTCTAAGAAATATATATTTTAAAAAGTTTCTCGAGTTTTGTCAGATGCCCTTTCCAAAGCCTCTAATGGGACCACAACCAAGAGTACTAAGAAAATGCTTAGAAAATAAAGTGTTATGCCCTTAAGACTTGATGAAGCCTTTTGCCTCTACGCCAGTACCCTATGCCCTGAGGGCATACCCGATGGCCAGATTATGACTCAAATACGGCCCAATGGCATAACACAGGTCCTTAGACCCATATAGCACATAACATATAACATATAGCAGTACCAAACCAACTGCTTAACAGCCACTATTGGTTGTGTGCATGGACTCGCAGACATGGTGATTCCTTTCAGCTCTTGACTTGAAAATTATATAAAAGAAACAAATTTTTTGGATTAATTTGTAATCACCCAATGCTTTGCGTTTAATCAGGGTTGTCTGATTGGTATACTGTTATTTTTTTTGAAACCTATTCTTTGAATTTGAAATTTGCCGCTTATGTCACTGGGGGTCACTGCATTGTGAAAACTCTGTACATTCCAGGATGGCCACGATGACAATTTTACTTATTATTATTATTCAGCTTAGGCATTATCCGGTGGCTGAAGCAATATAAGTGTACATTATAAGCAATATAAGTCAGGTGGAGAATATGATCTCCAATTAAGAAGCAGTAGGAATGGTCGTCATCTTCTCTGCAGACAGTTGTTACCATGAGTCGACATGTCCTGCCAAGGAACGAGTGCAGACCGATGTTGGTCTTGTAGCGCCGTAGATTTAGTTTGAGGCTATGGTCATGCCGGGTTATTTTGGTTGAGAATGACCATAGCCCATCGAAGTCTTGCCAGGCCGGCTTCTTAATTAAAACCTTGAAAAGGCATCGGAGTCCCACCCTACTTCTTCTTGTTGCTAGTGTGTCCCACCCAAGATCAGTTAGCAGTTTCTTCACGCTGACATGGGGTCGTCCGGTCTCCTTTGACCACCATAGCAGGTTGTTTGTGACTTGCCTCGCTGCTCGTCGCTGGACGATCTCAAGGTCGTAGATCTTGCATGCAGAATAGGGATCCCGCACCGCACCCCACAACAGTATTCAAGCAATGGTCGGATGAGGCACTTGTAGGCGTGCATGGGCTTTGGTGTGGCGAGAGCTACCACGGAGGTTTCTCATTACGAAGCTCAAATTTCTCTTCGTCTTACTGATTACTTTAGCTATGTGAGTATTCCAATTTAGGTCTGATGAAATTGTGACTCCAAGATATTTGCATGTTGATGATTTTATAAGGTTATCTCCCTGGATATGATATGTAGTGGAGATAGGTGATCTTTTCTTTGTGAAACTGATTACTGTTGTTTTGCTTGCGTAAAGATTCATTCCATTGACATTGACCCGAGTGCTGATTTTATTAATGACGTCCTGGAGTTTCAGCTGATCTTTTATTCCCTTTATGGTGCTGTATAATATACAATCATCAGCAAAAAGGCGCAGGTTGGATTCTATGTTATCAGCTATGACATTTATATATCCAGTGAAGAGGGTAGGACCTAAACATGTTCCTTGTGGGACTCCGGATGTGACATTAGTTGGCTCTGATATTTCTTCTCCTATTTGAACACGTTGGGTTCTATTAGTTACAAACTCTCGAATCCACTGTACTACTTTGGAATCCAGGTTCATATTTATGATCTTATCAAGTAAGCGGTTGTGGGGTACCATATCAAAGGCTTTGGAAAAATCAATCAATATTGCATCGACTTGTTCCCCTTGATCCAGCACCTCAGCTAGCTCTTGGGTGAATACAGTAAGGGACGATTCACATGAATATCTTTTCTGAAGCCATGTTGATTGCCGAATAGCCAGTTGTTCTCATTCCAGACGTCATGTACGTAATCCGTGATAATTCGCTCCATTACTTTGCAAACGATCGATGTGTTGCTAATTGGGTAATAATTTGCAGGATTATCACGGCTTCCGTTCTTGTAGATTGGCCGCATGGTGCTTGTTTTCCAATAGTTTGGGACTTCAGCATTGTTGATGGATATGACAAAAAGATGGTGCAGATATGGGACGATAACAGACCTCCGATTTTATGGCACTGATGCTTATTTCAAAACTGTTTTGATTGTTTGCAAACATGGTTTGAGATAAAGATGAGCAGTCGGATAGGCTCCAGATTGGATTTGAATTAAGTGAACTATGTGCGTGAGCTGTTGTGACATTTGGAAAATAAACGGCTATACTAGGATGTATTTACTAAGTTTTAGCTGCATATCATATTTGGTATTACAATCCCTTTCACAAGCGGTAAATCAAAAACGTAATGATAAAAGTACAATTAAAGGCAAACTAATTGAGTACAAAGAAACGAAGTGCAGGGTGCGTAGAAAGTCACGTTACATCGGCATATTTGTGTCTACCTCTTAAACCTAGAGGTGAAAATAAAGTTTGGTTAAAATTTAATAGGCATTTAATTAACACATCAGAACAAAATAATCATTCCCAACGGTTTGGCATGTTGGAAACACCGGTTCTCATGAGATCACCGAAGTTAAGCAACACTGCGCTGGGTCAGGTATTGGATGGGTGACCATCATACACATGACCGGTTCTGTTCGGGAGAGAGGTTGGAGGGATGAAAGTTAAGCAACACTGCGCTGTGGCAGGTATTGGATGGGTGACTATCACACACATGACCAGTTCTGTTCGGGAGAGAGGTTGGAGGGATGAAAGTGAGTACAGCAACTTCACTCGCTTTGCTCATCAACCTCTCGACAGCATGGATTTGTGGAGGAATCCTGTTGTTCGCGTTGTACCGTTCTTCGAAAGGGACGTTAAGCCGGTGGTCCCGGTGGTCCCCTTCGACAGGGGTAGGCTACGTGCAGGCACCGGGTTTCCCCGCCTCCCCTCTAGTCTAGACTGGGTTCATCATCATCCACCCAATCACCGATGACTTAAGACCAGTGCTAAAGGGAAGATGTCAAAACAGTGCGTCGCTAAACACAATAATTAACAAACCAGAAGAAAATGTTGAGTTTTAAATCCAGGGTGTTGTTGGTGAGTCCAGAAGGTTTTGTTCATTTGACGACGATCACTCACTAAATGCTTTTAATATTATTAAGCCCGTTTTAGTGAGCTAAAGTTGTTCTCAGAAGAACTTGGATTATTATTTGATATGTGCTAGAAACCAATCTAAGTTCAAATGCAGGTGCTCTTTGATATAAACTTGTTTTATTTAGAAGTTGGAACAATTTTTATCCAACATAAATGTTTGACGAGCGTTCTTGCACATCGTGAATCAACGTCCCATACAATGTATTGCTTGTTAGATGTGGCTGATCTTAAACGCTAAATGTTTTCTGATTACTTTTTTATTACACCTGTAATTCTGTTCCCGCAAGAGAATATTGGGCTGTAATTTAATATGTGCTAGAAACAATCACCTGTTTCACAGAGACGTTATTAGACTAAGGTAGAATTGGGGTTTGAAATTTATAGTGTGGCTTCGTACATTGCACGAATTATTGCTTGTGTTCATTTGACACTGTTCTTATTTCGTACGCGGCTTATATTAATTGTTATTGGATTTACTTACGGCACCACAATCGACTTCCGATTAAAATGTAATGAAAACGCCCAAAAGGTCACTAAAACTCTAAGCTCGGCATGCTACTATCACGATGTAATCCTCGTGATTACTCTCATTGCACCACCACCTCCATGCAATCATTACATTGCATTCTTGCTGAGCCTGTACACAGGCCAGATCCCAGAACACGGTTGCAAGCTACCCTTAACTTTATTAGCATCTATAGCACCCAATCACATTTATACCAAATTATCGGTGCATTTAAGGTAATCACACATACACCAGTAGCGTCAACAAATAACAACTTAATTTCTCTTAATTTCTAAGACCGTCGCCGGCATCTATCAAATGCCGACACACAGACAGTATTAGCATTAAAAACTATCAACTGTATTTAACTTAATAACTAATACTCTCATTAGCAGCTATAACATCCAATCTCACTTACAGCATTAGCATTAAAAAATATCAACTTAATTTATCATAATTACCCTTACCGTCACTAGTCTTGAGAACAACAAGTCTCACTGACAGAATTTGCATTGAGATCACCCTGACGCTACCCTGTATACTCAACTGCATTTAACATCATATCTGTAAGCTGCCATGTTTCAAATCACTTCTAACATAGAGAACAGGGTACATCAAGTGATCTCAAGTTAATAAAATAAGAGTTGTTCTATGACGTAACATTTGTACACACGTGGAAAACTTCTGCAGCAAACCAATGTCAGTATAAAACGTTCTAAAAAAGAGGTAACGTCACTCAGTCATCACATCTTCAGTGCAGTCGTCTCCACGCCTGTCGTCTTATCAATATTCAGATCTTTGTTCAACTTGTCATTTTTCACTCTAAGTCCAGTATTATTTACTGTTAAAACTCAAATCATTCTTTCAATCTGTACAAGTGTTTTGCTGCAGAAACATATTCCACGGGTGAGTCATATTTTCTATTATTATTATTATTCTTGTATAAATCGCAATTCTAAATTCAGTGATTGTTAGCAACTTCATATATATATTCTTTTCATGGTTTTACGAAAGTGTCATCCATCAAACTTATCACGTAATCCATTATTATCTCAAATCTGTTTATAAATAAAATCCAATTATAATTTGAACGTAACGTTTGTAATCTATTTTAAAATCGGGATACCGCCCGTCGAACCTTCGTGCTTTCCTCCGAACTTTCTGTTCTTCATTGAAATATCAAAAGGGAAAAAAACCCATGATAATTCTGGTGGCAGCGGTGGCGGTATTTGTACAGGGGCTGGATTGAGATGGAACCAGCCGTCGGCCAGCTGGAATAGGGCGGGCGCGAGAGGGTTGCAGTCTATTTCCGTACCATGAGTTGCAATAATTCGCGTGCGTGGTTTCAAGAATAGTGATTGGTTATTGTGAGAAACCGGTATTTCCTGGTAACAGTCCGGGGTAGGGCGAAATTCCATAGAGATGGGAGCACATTGTATTAAGTATATCGCTTCACCGCGAGTCAGTACTGTGACTCCTGGGCGATGTGTGTAGAGCCATGCAAATTCATCCGGTGAAATGTAGGCTAACGATAGGAGGTGAAGGAGATTTTGATGTTTCAGGTTACACAGGTGGGTGTAGACATGTGCATAGAGGGATTCGAGTTGGCCGGCGAAATGTCGTTCTAGGTACACGAATTTGGAATTGGTGTATAGAACGATATCCATGTTAGAGGCCATGATCGCGGAAGGGCTGAAATAGAACGTGGATGACGGACTTACCACAAGGCCAAGCTTCGGATGTTCAGTTTCGTAGCCGTGTTGGTTGCATATGTGCGTCTCGCCACGGATACCGATAGCGAGTGCGGTCGTGGACGTGTTGATCATCAACGTTTGCCCGCCAGTGACAGATTTAAAAATAGTTGCCGGACCTTGGTAAGGTACGACGTGGGAGGTAGGGGAGCAGGCGGTATCGACATTCTTATAAGCCCAAAATAAATAGCCGTAATCAGCATCGAAACCGTTTTCGGTGGTGATGGGGTAATTGTATCCGGAAGACATTTTGAGGGTGGCCTGGTCAAGATCGACTGTGGCAAATTCCTCGCGGAGGGTGATTACGAGGGAGCGCGTCACAACAACATTATCATAATGGCGGCCGTTCTGAGAGTAAGTGCCACCCGAGCATTGACCGTTGTCGGTTTCTATGTGGCCGATATCGACGATGGAAGCACGGCCAGTGGAATTAACTTTGAAACCCGACAGGATGCGACCAGACGGTGATTCGAATTGGCCGTGATTGTGGAGCATTACGCATTTATCGTAAGTCATGTGCCAGAGTTCACCAATCGAGAAACCGTCGCGGGCGAGCGAGTTATGTGAGTGTAATCCGCAATACACGATGAGGGTGGAAACTTCGACTAGGCAGGCTCGAACGTGAATTTGAGAAAAGGTTTTTCTTTGAAGGAGTTGGACTATTAACTGTTCCTGACTGGCGATCTGAGGGGACTGCGCGCAATCGGCGACGCTAGAAAGCGATATGGCAGTGATATTGGCGCGCTTACCGATGCAATCATAACCTATAATAGCGTAGGTCAGAGGGGTGACGAGGAATAATATATAAAAATACAACATGTTGAAGAAACGTGCAGGAACAAAGAGAGAGGTAGATTCCTGTAGAGAAAACAAAGAAAAACCAAAGGTAACATGCATTTCTGTAGAGACAACAAAGAAACCAAAGGTAACATGCAGGGCATGGGTGAAGTAGTTTGAAGGTTAGACGGGTGTGGAGTCACTGATAAGTGGTAACTCAACGTCGGTCAGCTGGTGCGTTGCTCTGTTTCGTTTACGGTATTGTAGAATTGACCAGATGAGTAGAGCGGAAAGGAAAAGCACACACGGTGGGTAAACTATCGCGAACAATAGGTGTTGATGATCGGCAAAGAAAGATGTGATGTTATTAGAAAGAGAGGGCGTGACTGGAATAGTCGGTTGTACCCTGGTTGGGTTAAATATTGTGCCAGGTAAGCGGGCACGAGGCAATGTATCGTTGTTATCAGCTGGTGATCCTGGGGGGTAGAATGAATCGATAGTATTTGCGATAGTCATTGGGCGAATAATAGGAGTATTTATTATGAAATCATTAGTTTTTGCTGTACATAAATCGGGGACAACAAAAGAACCGGTTCCAGAGAGGTAGAGAGACGACACGCTGTCGTACGATGAATTTACACCGTCACAATATAGGGAGACGTGTTCGTCGATTACTGTATAGAGCCATATATTAGTAAATGGGACCGCGAATATTTGCGGGTGGAAAGTCGGTTGAATAGTTGTGGTGCAAAAACGAGCAACATCGGAAGATGACCCTGCAAATAGAGCGGGTAGGCACGAGTTGGTCGCAAAGAGATGGATCGACATGGAGTCTGGGCAACTATAATAACGAGATGTCAATGTGCATAATTGGATGTCGGCTGATGTAAATTGCATGTAGTATTGCAGGTCGTAAGAGATTGCAAAGTAGTGATAGGGTGATTCGATGTTTAGAGCAATGCCATAGCTCGCAACATACAGCGGAAGATAAGCGACTTGATATAATCGATGATAATTAAAGGGGTTAGCCAGGGGGAGTGTAATGAAGAGACGAAGCGTATGATTTGTATAAGTGGTATCTACGATAGCGATAGAGTAGTAGAAATACATCGCATCGAGAGTGAGAGGGGTGGGGAACGAGAAATGGTCTTTCGTGAGAGCTGTAACCTGCAGTGTTAGTAAAGATTCGAGGAGGAGTGTTGGTGGGAAGAAGAAGGGGGAAAGTTGTTTACGCGCCAGGGATGATAGAGCTTCAGATAGGTGTTTGACGTCACTGTCAATAGCTTGAAGAGTTAATTCGAAGTCATTATATAGCGACCGAATGAAGTGCAAAAGACTAACCATGCGATGGTTGGCCGTGACATCAGATATTAAGAGAGAATTTGTAGTATTTATTTTTTTATTTAGGATCGCTAGTGTATTCTCGAGCGTAATTATATTGTTTAAGTAATTTGTAGCAGATCGTGACGTTGAAGTATAAGAAGAAATATGATGTGCGAGGAGGTATTGCGCGGGGGAGGTGTGATTGTGCGCATATGTAAGATAGTCGATGGTAGCTGAGACGCGGGGAGAGGTGGGAGGACCAAACAAAAATCGCGTTTCATCTGATGTAATCGGAGCTTTCGTGACCTTTGATTTGGTAGGGGAGATTGTCAGTAAGAGATCATTAATGCGGTGTAGGATATCTTCGGCATGGGCGATCAACAGGTGATTCTGGCGTCCAATTGCGCGATTGATATCGAGAGCTGCTTGAAGTTCGTTTGGGGAGTTGATGTGTTGGAAATTAAGGGAAGACGTATTTTGGAGTAATGTAGAAATATCGATTATGCGCGAGCGATAATTCGTAAGTGAGAAATCGATAACCAGAGACCAGTGATCATTTTGCAAGAAGACCGGTAGTTGCGGAAGGAACGCGATTCCTTTATCGAGGGATACAACATTAGGATGTTGTTCGTCACTAGTGACTATCGAGAGAATTAATGATGATAATAGGATCCGGATGAGTGCCATATCTAGTTGACAGATGTAAGATACCTGGAACAATGGGGAGAAAAAAAAAACTGGTTGTAGAATAGGTGTCTAATCTTTCTTACGTCGGCGAAAGAGGGAGGGATACTTTGATTTAGGTGGGGGATTAGTGCGTAGGTTATACGAATGTCGTGGAGTCGTTGATGTCGAAGCAGACGCAGGACGAGATGTGGAAGGAGCTTGTAACGACTCAGGAATGATAGATGGGAGTATTGGTCCATGAGAGAGGACTTCATGGCGAGGTTGCTGTGAATGAGTACTATCGCGTAAAGTTGGAAGTGAGCTGCGAATTATTGGAGGGGAACGCATATCAGGTTGCTGTGGGCCAGTTGGTCGAATTCTTGATGGATTCATATCCTCGTGTAGTGTTGCAAACGGTTGACCCATCCTTGGGATATTAGAAGGGTTACGTAGTGTTGAGGGTGGTCTACGTATTAGTGGAGGCGGGCGCAAATTAGAAGATGGTGAGCCAGGTGGTTTAAGTCGTGATGGATAAAAAGTTTCGCGTAGTGTTGGATACGGTTTACTCATTCTTGGGAAATTAAAAAGGTCGCGTAGTGTTGGTGGTGAAGTATTTCTTGGTTGGTTAAAAATTTCGCGTAGAGTGAGGTGTCGACTACGTATTGGAGTAGTTTGCTCATCAGGTTGCTGTGGGTCATTTAGTGGTACAGCAGGAGCAACGGCCTCGATGAGTGGTATATTTGGGTCATCTCGTACGATAGGTTCGTAGGGAGGAACCGCGATCGCTGGTGCATCAGGAGCAACGGCCTCAATGAGTGGCATAACTGGGTCATCCCTCAGAGGAAGGTCGTTGGGAGCATCTTCGATCTCAGGTAGTGGATCCTCGGCATTGACAACATGCGGAAGAGCTACGAGTGGAATTGCAGCGTCTGCCTGAGGCAAGGGTGGTTCGACAAGCTCTGGCTGGTCGACCGGCCGATGCACTCTATCAAGGGGTAGACAAGGCAGTAGGTAAAATTCGTCTAGGTCAGGGATCGTAATCACTGTCGCTTTCAAGGGTATTGTGAGTCGACGGTGGGTTGGCAAGCAGGCTAGCTTGAGAGTCGTCTACCTGGTCAGCCATTGGGATGGGAGGCAAATCAGAATTCCTTGCGTTTTCGTTGAGAGTAAAATCATCATTAAATGCATCGAGGTTGAATGTTTTAAATAGTTTGAGACGATTGACATGAACGCGTTGTGATTTCTTCGTATATACGTGCTGGACGTCAAAGTTGACTGGACCAGGCTGAGATGTTATACGATAAGGACCAGACCAAAGTTGGGCAAGTTTACGTGTGACGTTAGGCGCTATGACAGGTGTAAATAACAACACAAGGTCGCCAACTTTTAGGGTGACGTCTTTCGTTTTGAGATTATAATAATGTTCGTTACGTTCTGCTGATTTTCGGATATTGTCACGAACTTTTGCAAAGACATCGGACATTCTGGCTTGCACTTCAGTAGGATAATGCGAGTCGGGATCGTAGTTAGTTTGTGAAGGTCGAATGATAGCTTCGAACGGGAGATCAACTTCGCGACCAAATACTAAATAGAACGGAGAATAGCCTGTTGTTGAGGAAATGCAACTACGCATTGCTAATTCAACAAAAGGAACCATTTCATCCCAAGCACGAGTATCACTGGTATAATGAGACATAATATCAGCAATTACACGATGCGTGCGCTCGATAGCAGCATTTGTTTGGGGACGGTAACTAGTAGTGAACAGCTTTTTAACCTTGAGGAGTGTGCATAGGTCGCGGAACATATGAGAAGTAAATTGGGCTCCTCGATCAGTAAGTAATTGTTCCATAACGCCAAATTTACTGATAACTTCCTTGAAGAAAGCACGGGCAACAGTGTGTGCTGTCTGATTATGCATCGGTACGATGACGATGAATTTGGTGAAATGATCAACTACTGTGAGTAGGTAGCGATTGTTGGTCGGAGTGGGTTTAAATGGACCCAAAATATCCATTGATAGACGCATAAATGGGCGTAGAACTTCTTGAAAACGTTGGAGAGGAGCGCGAGTATTTGAAGGAGGGTTGCGTCGTTGTTGGCAGGACATGCAATTCGCACAGTATTCTTTGATATCTTCATACATTCCTTTCCAATAAAAACGATCGCAAATTAGCGTGGTTGTACGTTGAGTACCGGGATGACCGGCACAAGGGGCCTTGTGAAAAGTATCCATGATTTGGAAATTCATTGAGCGTGGAGATACAAGTCGATCTTGTTTATCAGGTGTTTTACGCAAGCGATAGAGTAATTTGTCTTCATCAAGAGCAAATTTTGGAACTATAGCGTTATTTAATGTTAGACGATCGATGATGGGGCGAAGCTGAGCATCAGCAAGCTGTTGAGATCGAATAAATTGGCGATCCCAAATCGGTTCGAATGGCATCGTAGGGTCAAGATCGTCAGGTGATTGGTCAGGCTCAGGGTCAGCAGAGACCGTGGCAATAGTGGGCAAAGGGGGCGCCGGATCAGAATTGTCTGGGAGGGAGATACGAGATAAAGCATCTGCATGGGGAATAGTACTTCCAGGACGATGAACAATTTCCATATCATATTCCAACAAGGTAAGGTGCATACGAGTGTGCTTAGAAGTTGGATTGACATTTGCAATCAGGAATTTAATTGCGCTATGATCTGTTATTAAAGTAAATTTTCGTCCATAAAGATAGCAATTAAATGTTTTGATGCCAAAGAGGACTGCGGTGAGCTCACGTTCAGTGGCGTTATAATTAAGTTCGCTGGTTTTAAGAACGCGAGAGGCATAAGCAATGGCGTGTTCATTACCGTCAATTAATTGCGATAAGACAGCACCAGCAGCAAAGTTTGAGCAGTCCGTCGTGAGGATAAACGGAAGATTGAATCGAGGATATTGTAAGACGGGATCGCGACAAAGTACGTTGCGTAAGTAATCGAAGGCTTCAGTATGCTTATCAGTCCAGATAAAAGAGGTATTCTTTTTCGTGAGATCTGACAAGATCCTATACACATCAGCGTGATTAGGAACAAATTTCTTGAAATAGCCTGAGAGACCAAGAAAACTGCGAACTTGTTTGACAGTTTTCGGGACGGGATAGTTGCGTATAGCGTCGACTATACGAGGCGTAGTTTTGACACCATGGGGCGTAATGATATGACCAAGGTATTCACATTCCTCCTTGAGGAAGTGGCACTTCTGTGGCTTGAGTTTCAAGTTGTTAGTGCGCAGTCTGTCAAAGACGGCACGTAACTTCTCGATATGGGAGTCTACTGTAGCGCTCCAGATGATCAAGTCATCCAGATAAATAAGTACCTTATCACCCGTGAGGCCAGACATGGCGGCCATCATCATTCTTGAGAATGTTGGGGGTGCATTGCAAAGGCCAAACGTGAGAGTTAAGCTTTCGTATAAATTTCCCTGGGCAATAAAGGCAGTTTTTTCGATATCTGGTTTGCTGATCGGAATGTGGAAAAAGGCACTATATAGGTCCAAAGTTGAAAAATAATTGGAGTCTCCGAGAAGATCGAGAGTCTCAGCAATTGATGGTAAGGGATAACTATCCTTACGAGTGACTTTGTTCAGAGCACGGAAGTCAATAACCATCCGGTACTCTGGTTGGCCGGAAGTGCTCTTCTTTGTAACGAGCAAGACGGGCGATGCCCACGGAGAATTAGAAGGACGAATCAGTCCTTTGTCAAGTAAGTCCTGAATTTGAGCGTCCAGAACTGGGCGTAACGCATGGGGAATCCGATAGGGAGCTTTTCGTATGGGTTTTGCATCTCCAGTGTCGATACAGTGCTCGACATTGGGGTGACGACCAATTGCGTCACCAGTACAAAAGAAAAGATCCGAATATTCGGAGAGGAGAGACCAGAGCTTAGCATTATCGCTATCTGGCAAATGGTCAGTAGGAATAATCTCCTGTAAAGACGAGAGGCGATCCTCTGGTGAAAATGACTGTTGTGACTGAGACACGGAAGCGACTACTGCATTCAGTGGAGTAGCCTTTTGGTCAGTGGACGAGGAAATAATGTCTTTTGTATCATCAAAAGACTGGATATACCCAACAATTGTGCGGGCAGGGAGAGCAATATCACTTTCAGAAACATTACTGAGCATGATTTGCATAGAACGATCATTGCGTTCAAAGGAAATAGATCGAGCAGCAGAGATACCATGTTTAAGTATAGTCTGCGGCTCGAAAAGGAGAGAGTGACTCGATGCTTCACGAGCATCGGAAGAGGGCACCGAATTGTCCTGGAATGTCGGTCGTGTGCGACTTGACCGAGAGGATGAGATAGTCGAGGGATAAATGCGAGCATCTGATGTGCCTTCGCAAAGAAATTCACTTCGACCGGGAATAATAATTGCGCACTGTAGACGAACCGGGGTGGTAACCACGGTTGGCGTAGGATTATAAATTTTCCGCGGAGCCTTATCGAGTAGCAAGTTCGAATTTGGTGGTCCGGGTTTAATAAGAGGATGGTACGTTTCGCGTCGAGAAATGTCAGCGATGACGGATGTGCGGACATCATTCGTATTTTTAGCAGCCGTCGCTACCGAAATACGAGATGCCTGTTGGTTTCTACCTGCGGGTGTTGAGCGCGTGGGGTGAGACGCCTGAATTTGATCAGAATTCGGGGGACTTGCCGATTGAATAGAAACACGCTGGCAGGGATGCACACCGTGAGGTATGGCTGGCGAATTAACCGGGGACGAAACAGGATGACGGGCGACAACACTGGCGTACAGTGCTGGCGGATTCATCGTAGTGAGGCTTGGTGAATGACTTGTATGTTTAGGCTCCTTAACGAGTGCAGGGGGTAGACTGCAGCGCCGTGTAGAGCCTTGGAGGGCATTGACCACCGTAGGGTCGGTTGGCTGTGAGCGTTTTTGACCGTAAGGGATGCGGTTTGGACCATCGACGAGCTCGTGTGTCTTACCGTCGATGCTAAATGCAAAGAAGTCGAACATGTCGAATCCTATAAGACCACCGGGACCTATTGCGAGCTCATCGGACGTAATAAGAAAAGGGTATGTGTATGATTTATTGCCGATTTGTAGGGTTAGATTGGCCTCACCAACTATAGGGAGCGGTGAGCCAGTGACACCATAGACTGGACGCGTAGTAGTCTGGTTATAAGAGATGCCACAGGAACGGAGAACTGATTCGGGGAATAATGATATATCGGCGCCAGTGTCAAGTAGACATGGAAACGAATAACGCGAGTTAGGGTGATTGGGGTTTGAGATAAAAACGTCAATTGCGGGTTTATGAAAGCCAAGCATACGGGTATAAGGAGTGAGAGTGGAGTAAACCCTCTTCGCAAACGCGCTGTCCTTAGAGGGTTGCAGGACTAGCGACGGCCGAAATTCGGCTGCGAATCGCGTCGAACTGGATGCGATTCGGGTCGCGACTGGGAAAGGTGACGCTGGGTCGATGGTGACTGGTTGCGGCGGCGACATTCTTGTATAGAATGGCCATTGCAATGACAGATATCGCAGTACATCCGCTGACGTACTGGATTGTGAGGAGAAGTGCATCGCGGGGCATAGTGACCACGGTTACCACAGCGATAACACACAATTTGAGACAGAGAGGTGTCCGAGAAAGTGACTGATGGTCGGATTAGTGGTCGCTGTGCTGGGCGTGAAAGTGAGCTTGAATTCGAAGAGTCGCGTGGGGTAGAAACGGAGGGTCGCGTTGGCTTTTGAGGTAGCCGTTGTCGCGACGGATTATTTAGTGAAGTTACCAGTTGGTTCACTGATAAGACCAACGTAGATAACATGGAGTCCGAGTCTGAGGGAGAGGCATTTGAATAGGGGCTCTTTGGTCGAGTGTTGCGCGTCGTCGATGGTGAAATAGTGGGCGTAGTCGGCTTAATCAAGGGATCGACTGAGATAGAATAGGCTTTCCTTTTAGCCGCGTGCTTCTGTTCGAATTTTGTAGCAAAGGTCACCGCATCATCCAAATCGTCCTGTGGGCACATAACGAGGAAATTGCCTCCTGATTCGTCGCGCAGACCGTTAACAAACACCGAAAGAATGCCATTATCCACGAGACTTTTCCGAGTGTCTCTATCGTCGCGGGTGATACCTGCGGATGCGGCTGTAAGGCCAGCGATACGAAGTCTCGTGACGTATGTTTTTGCGGTTTCGGTCGGCCTTTGAGTGCATGAATAAAACGTATGAAGTGGGTCTAACAACGGGGTGTCTTCACGAAACCAGGCTCGAAATTGCTGTTTAATATAAGTCCAGGTAGCAGTTGGGGGAGTGTCGGACGCTCTAAAGAAAAGTAATGCTGGACCCAAGAGTCGGGCCTGCAAGACAGCTTTCATTTGGACATCAGTCCACCCGCCAAGCTGGCCAGCTGTCTCAATAGACGTAATAAATTCAGATACCGAGCTAGTTCCTGGTTCGCCACTAAAATAGCGCACCATAGCTAAAAACCCTCCGACAGCGAATTGGACTAAGAAATTTTTTTCATCCACTGGCGGATCTTGCCCTTCTCTATCAAAATGTGGAGCTTGCTCTTCTCCATCCACTTGCGGATCTTGCAAGGGTTGTCTGTACATTCTGGATTACTGGACAGTAAAAACGAAAAGAAAAGCGAAAATTTGCGCGCGAAAGAACAAAACAAAAGAAAAAGGAATTAAAAGACGAACGTTTGTAATAAAAAAAAATTGGTAGTGGGGATAGCCTGTTTTATAGGGCTGTCGCGTTTGGCGTGCATTCGCCTCATTATCTGTGTTGGTGTCGACAAGAAACCTTTGACTATTGATGTTGGTAACAACTACTTTTGCCCAAACTTGAACGCTGAAATTGGTTGAGGCATTTGCCTACGGAAAAAACCGATCACAACACAGAAATATCTGCAGATCAAAATATTTCTTATCTTACGGAGACTGTGAGGGCACCGTTCCAGAGTGAGCATGGATCTATTAGAAGACGAGGCAGACCAGCCGCTGGGAACTTTGGAAAGTTACATAGATGACTTTCCGGAAGGAGGTGCTGGGGAACTTTTAGAGGAATCTAGTCCAAAAGAAAATGAAGAAGATGCATGTGGTCTCTGTAATGAAGGCTACAGTGATCCTCGTGCTCTCTCCTGCCTGCACACATTTTGCAAAGTGTGCTTGGAGAATTTGCTGGTTGACGAATCTGGTGACAATTTGAAGATAAATAAGATAATTGAGTGTCCCAAATGCAAACAAGAAACAAAGGTTGGAGACAAAGGTGTGGCTGTGGAGTCTATCCCGTGCGGCTTCATCCTCCGTGATGGTCCCGGTAAGGTGGAGCTCCCGAAGCCAATTATATTCTGCACCAGCTGCAAGACTCAGGAGGCTGCTCGATCCAGCTGTGCCGAATGCGCCTCATTCCTATGCACCAACTGCAACATGGCTCATCAGTTCATGTGCTGCTTCTCCGAACACACAGTCACTCTTCTTGAGAAACAGCCCGAGCCCACAGATGTGGCAGGATCTTGCAAAATCCACCCTGGACAGGCAATGGGATACTTCTGTTTTACATGCGCGACTTTGACTTGCAACGCTTGCTATCTGGCCAGTCACGGTCCTCCGGACCACCAGTGTGAGCATCTGTCAAAAGCTGAACCCGTCGTCCGCGGTGAAATCACGAACCTCATCGACGAGAGCAAGTGCAAGGTCGAATTTTACGAAGAAGCTTCTAGCAACCTCGAGAACGGTCTTTCCGAGTTACAGTCACAACGAGACAATCAAGATGACATTCATTAGGAAACCTGCCCCAACAATTTTCCGATTCACCCGCGATTTCCGCAACACATAGTTCATATTACACTCACCTCGCCCACCGTGACCCCATCCGCCAGCCTCCTCCGGCCCTCCTCCTCTCCGTAACAACTGAGGTAGTCCAGTACCTCGTTCGGTGTCGGGAAAGGAGTCACCCTCTCCCATTCCACCTGCCAACTGACGGCCCCAGATTCCCAATCCTCGTCCACCTCAACCACCACGTGCCGGCTAACAATCCCGTCTTCAACCCGATAGAAACGCCCGCCGTACTTGAAGCTTGGTACCTTCATCTTCTCTTCGTCACTGCCAATTTCAGACTGACGTTCTATCCCGTCAAGTACAAGTGCTATCCCAAACCCTTGGTCGATCTCGAATCGTTCGACCAATCCTGTTCTGTCCACTAACTCTTACTTGCCTAGCGTAACCCGCCCCATATTTACCTGGACACCGCTCCCGTTTTCCTACTTTACGGCACTGATCGCTCCGTCCTTTAGTCACCCACTTACCGTCTTGCTACAGTCGTACTACTCCTCCCTATGTAATTGGTGGCCCGATATGCCGAACCAGTCCCGCGATTTCCACGAAACGGCGCCCCGTCCCGCTAATGTTCCCCATTCGTGTCCCTGCCGGTTAGGCGCCGCGCCACATTGTTCTTACAGATTTCCGAGGATCTGCTGACCATTACTAATCAACGTGTACGGCCGTCCGCGCCTGCCCGGCGCTGTCACGCGAAGCTACATTGGCGTCAACTACCATCCTACTGTCGTCCAAGCGTCCATGCCGTGGCGTTTTCCACGCCTTGCCACCCACAGGCGCCTGCTGTAAGCAAGCGCCGCCGATCCTACCCGATCTTTCGCCGCACCCTGTCGCTTCTCCTCAGGACTCGACGCCCGCCGCGCATTCGCCATTGCTCTTTTCACACCTACCAAGGTTTACATCTACGCCATCCTCTCACGGCTTCGACTCCCTCACTCACGCCGTCGTTTCGCCTTCGACGCCTCACGACCTCCAAACGCAACTCGCACCGACAATGGCGCTATATATATCCCGCTGGCTCTGCTCACGGCGAGCCAACGTCAACGGTGCTATCGACCTCCCATCCACCGACGTCTTAGCCGTCTTCCTTCATATCAACCGGCCTCGACTTCACCACTTTGTCTCCCCGCATCGAAACGACGCCCTCTCGCCAGCATGGATCTCTCCGATCCCAATCGCCTACGTCCAGCGAGGCTGCCGACACGACTTCACGTACACGATATGAAAAAAAAAACGACGCATCCAGTCTTTCCGATAAGTCCAGTCATTACATGTTGTTTGTCATATCGCTCGACCAAGACTGCTATCCTACATTCATTTTTTTGACGTGACTACGTCTTAAAGCGCATTATATAGGGAGGCATGTACGGATTTGCTCTCCAAAATAGCCAATGTGTAACAAGCTCTACAGCCTACAGGAAGCTAAGTATAGAGTGCGACTTATTATCATTCAAAAGTTCAGACAATTATCTAAAAGTACTTTTTTTTTATTTTCGATAAAATAAATATTGGAGGCGTTAGAGAGGTTGGCGTTTTTAATGCTCTCCATAAGACCAATGTTAAATTACGCAAAATGGCAAATGTGTAACAACCCCTACAGCCTACAGGAAACAAAGGACAGAATTCGACTTATTATCATTCAATAGTTCAGACAATTCTCTAAAAGTACTTTTTTTTTATTTTCGATAAAATAAATATTGGAGGCGTTAGAGGGGTTGGCGTTTTTAATTCTCTCCATAAGACCAATGTTAAATTACGCAAAATGGCAAATGTGTAACAACGCCTACAGCCTACAGGAAACAAAGGACAGAATGCGACTTATTATCATTCAATAGTTTAGACAATTCTCTAAAAGTACTTTTTTTTGATTTTTGATAAAATAAATATTGGAGGCGTTAGAGGGGTTGGCGTTTTTAATTCTCTCCATAAGACCAATGTTAAATTACGCAAAATGGCAAATGTGTAACAACCCCTGCAGCCTACAGGAAGCTAAGTATAGAGTGCGACTTATTATCATTCAATAGTTCAGACAATTCTCTAAAAGTACTTTTTTTTTATTTTCGATAAAATAAATATTAGAGGCGTTAGAGGGGTTGGCGTTTTTAATTCTCTCCATAAGACCAATGTTAAATTACGCAAAATGGCAAATGTGTAACAACCCCTATAGCCTACAGGAAGCTAAGTATAGAGTGCGACTTATTATCATTCAATAGTTCAGACAATTCTCTAAAAGTACTTTTTTTTTATTTTCGATAAAATAAATATTGGAGGCGTTAGAGGGGTTGGCGTTTTTAATTCTCTCCATAAGACCAATGTTAAATTACGCAAAATGGCAAATGTGTAACAACCCCTACAGCCTACAGGAAGCTAAGTATAGAGTGCGACTTATTATCATTCAATAGTTCAGACAATTCTCTAAAAGTACTTTTTTTTTATTTTCGATAAAATAAATATTGGAGGCGTTAGAGGGGTTGGCGTTTTTAATGCTCTCCACTAGACCAATGTTAAATTACGCAAAATGGCAAATGTGTAACAACCCCTACAGCCTACAGGAAACAAAGGACAGAATGCGACTTATTATCATTCAATAGTTCAGACAATTCTCTAAAAGTACTTTTTTTTGATTTTCGATAAAATAAATATTGGAGGCGTTAGAGGGGTTAGCGTTTTTAATGCTCTCCATAAGACCAATGTTAAATTACGCAAAATGGCAAATGTGTAACAACGCCTACAGCCTACAGGAAACAAAGGACAGAATGCGACTTATTATCATTCAATAGTTCAGACAATTCTCTAAAAGTACTTTTTTTTTATTTTCGATAAAATAAATATTGGAGGCGTTAGAGGGGTTGGCGTTTTTAATGCTCTCCATAAGACCAATGTTAAATTACGCAAAATGGCAAATGTGTAACAACCCCTACAGCCTACAGGAAACAAAGGACAGAATGCAACTTATTATCATTCAATAGTTCAGACAATTCTTTAAAAGTAATTTTTTTTAATTTTCGATAAAATAAATATTGGAGGCGTGAGAGGAGGCGGCGTTTTTGGCACTCGTCATTAGACTAATGGAAAAAAATAATATATATATCGCAAGATGACACTTCCATCCCAATCTGTAAAGCCTTTCAGCATGTAAATTAGATATGAAAACACAACCGAAATATAGAGAGATGTAAAACTTGCATGTGAAGTATGGTCAGTACGGTAGTTGACCTACGTACCTACGCGGTAGTTGAACGTAGTCACGCTTAAATATCGGCCGTATCAATAAGATACAGCTACACCCGTTTTTTTTTTATTGTTATATATATATATTTTTTTTTTGTGATCATAAACATTCCCAAACTCTGGCACTATCATTATGCCTACTTACTATGTTGCTATCCATTCCCTATCGGCAACTTTGTGTCTATATTGCCTCTTCGACCCTCCTTGTCCATTTATATTATCGTTTGTGTAATGGCGTCTTTGCAAATCTATATTATTTGTTCCTAGCATCTAACTTCACCCCCTTTATTTTTTTTTCTCGGTAACCACCGTGAAATTCCTGTCCACTGCAGGTGCATCCTTGGCGGGTCCCACGGATCGTCGCTCGAGTTGACACATCCTTATGCCGTCCGTGCACTTGCGAGTTGCGATCGAGTCCTCCGGACGTGGCCTACTTACGCCATGCATTTAAATGCACATATCATGCATATCTGCTGGCTTCGCTACCCGGTGCTTGGACTCTCTCGCTGAATCAACTCTCCTGTCTCATATCTGCGCTCACCATCATTTCGAGTGCAGCCCAAATGTCAACAAACTAACTTACTACGTGACGTGTGCATTTATAAGTGTCTCTCAACGTCGTCCCGTCGGCTGCCCTGCCTCGGAAGCCTCTTCCGTGGTCGAGTCTATCGTTGCCCCCCTCCCCCCTTCACTGATCGGCATTTATCCATGCCATTGCGACCTAATGAAGTATATTGCTTTTGCAACCTCGCCCGCACTGTTTAATTCAAAAACGAATATTTGTTTTTCGTACTTTATTCATTAGTTTTAGTTTAATTAATGTCATTACTCAATTCCTTTTTCTATTGGTGACTTGTATTTCATTTTATTTTGGGTCATTATATATCTATTTTATTTATTTTTATTTTTATTTTAACCCTTCAGGTATCGCTTATTGTTGTCTATATATATATTTTTATTATTCTTATTCTAATTTTTATTGGCACGTCTGCTGTTCATTGCCGTCCCAATTCATGTACGTGGGGGTGGTTATCACGATGTAATCCTCGTGATTACTCTCATTGCACCACCACCTCCATGCAATCATTACATTGCATTCTTGCTGAGCCTGTACACAGGCCAGATCCCAGAACACGGTTGCAAGCTACCCTTAACTTTATTAGCATCTATAGCACCCAATCACATTTATACCAAATTATCGGTGCATTTAAGGTAATCACACATACACCAGTAGCGTCAACAAATAACAACTTAATTTCTCTTAATTTCTAAGACCGTCGCCGGCATCTATCAAATGCCGACACACAGACAGTATTAGCATTAAAAACTATCAACTGTATTTAACTTAATAACTAATACTCTCATTAGCAGCTATAACATCCAATCTCACTTACAGCATTAGCATTAAAAAATATCAACTTAATTTATCATAATTACCCTTACCGTCACTAGTCTTGAGAACAACAAGTCTCACTGACAGAATTTGCATTGAGATCACCCTGACGCTACCCTGTATACTCAACTGCATTTAACATCATATCTGTAAGCTGCCATGTTTCAAATCACTTCTAACATAGAGAACAGGGTACATCAAGTGATCTCAAGTTAATAAAATAAGAGTTGTTCTATGACGTAACATTTGTACACACGTGGAAAACTTCTGCAGCAAACCAATGTCAGTATAAAACGTTCTAAAAAAGAGGTAACGTCACTCAGTCATCACATCTTCAGTGCAGTCGTCTCCACGCCTGTCGTCTTATCAATATTCAGATCTTTGTTCAACTTGTCATTTTTCACTCTAAGTCCAGTATTATTTACTGTTAAAACTCAAATCATTCTTTCAATCTGTACAAGTGTTTTGCTGCAGAAACATATTCCACGGGTGAGTCATATTTTCTATTATTATTATTATTCTTGTATAAATCGCAATTCTAAATTCAGTGATTGTTAGCAACTTCATATATATATTCTTTTCATGGTTTTACGAAAGTGTCATCCATCAAACTTATCACGTAATCCATTATTATCTCAAATCTGTTTATAAATAAAATCCAATTATAATTTGAACGTAACGTTTGTAATCTATTTTAAAATCGGGATACCGCCCGTCGAACCTTCGTGCTTTCCTCCGAACTTTCTGTTCTTCATTGAAATATCAAAAGGGAAAAAAACCCATGATACTACGTCCAAACCAGTGGTTAATTTGTATCGGAAAAGGTGGGTAAACCCTAACTTTATTGAAACAGTGTGGGGGGGGGGGGGGGGGTTGGAGGAGACTAGTGTGCGCCATTTAAGAATTTGGTACCTAGTGGGATGGTTATAGGTGAGCAACCTCCTGATAGCATGGATTGGTGGATATGTCATGCTTTATTATGTATATCGTTCTTCGCAAGATCGTGAGAGCGTGTGGGCAGGCGGTAGCCAGCCCTTGGTGCGCTTTTACACCATTAACCTATTTACCGATATGTATACCATGGGCAATTTCACAGCTCACAGGGCAGTGTCAAGTGCGTAGTTCTATTTATTTTATTGTACGTTTATACTATCATAATTGAATTACCTTCGAGAACCATACTATTCTGGACCATGGCGATTTCTCTTTCGGGCAACGACGTCTCTGCATCTCGACCATTCCCAGTTGCCGAAGAACATGAACTTGCATTGACATCAACAACACTTACTGCATTAACTTGAGTAAAAAAACAAGTAATTTTGGATTTACTGTTTGAGTGTGAGCCCGACCCACCAGCGTCGACCCCGCGCTTCCCTAGCGGCATGTTGGCCGATGAAAAGAACGCAACTTCCTCGGTTTAAGAAAGCATCGCGACTGCATGATTGAGGGATTTTTTACTAAATAAATGGGAGTAGTGGGGATGAAAAATATGAAGCTGTGTCCCAGGAAAAAAGGGGAAATTTTTCTGAAAGTTTAGCTTTTAAGTTTTCGGAAAATGTTGGTCCGAACGCTGGCTTTGTTTCGTCGGCGCTGCCTATCAAAGGGTTGCGGCTCGCGCACAGCTAGGAATACTATGTAACGATGCTAGGAGCTCCTCGATGCATTCGCGTGAATCTCAGTTATTGCTACAAACCTTAGAGTTAGACATAACATAAAACTCGGCTTTTCTTGCTATTGAAGCATGTTGGTATTAAAAATATTGTTTTGGCTTACACGATTGTTAGAAATCACATCATTTACACGGGCTACTGCGGTTACTGGTATAGGAATAGGGAAGGTGAGTAAACGGGGTTTACGCATGAAAATAGGTAGATAAACGGAGTTTACGTGAGTTTACGCACAAATTAACCACTGGTCCAAACCACTATTTATTAACAACAGGATGTTAACTATGACCTGTATTTACAAACTATAATTAGTTTTATTTGTGTTTGACAATCCTGATGATTTTACGAAAAACAAAGGCATTCACGACTTTAATCTAAGAAGAGGTCAAAATTAGCGACAGCCAAGAACGAGACTTCAAATTGCAAAAAAGTACATCAAAAAGCGTAGCAGCAAAGATGTTTAACAAACTACCAGAAAAAATTAAAAGCTACAACCACAGGTACAACACCAAAAGGTCAGTTTTTAAAACAATGACACAACTGTATTGTTGACGTGACTACGTCTTAAAGCGCATTATAAAGGGAGGCATGTACGGATTTGCTCTCCAAAATGGCAAATGTGTAACAACCCCTACAGCCTACAGGAAACAAAGGACAGAGTGCGACTTATTATCATTCAATAGTTCAGACAATTCTCTAAAAGTACTTTTTTTTTTATTTTCGATAAAATAAAATATTGGAGGCGTTAGAGGTGTTGGCGTTTTTAATGCTCTCCATAAGACCAATGTTAAATTACGCAAAATGGCAAATGTGTAACAAGCCCTACAGACTACAGGAAACAAAGGACAGAATGCGACTTATTATCATTCAATAGTTCAGATAATTCTCTAGAAGTACTTTTTTTGATTTTCGATAAACTAAATATTGGAGGCGTTTTTAGTACTCGTCATTAGACTAACGCAAAATAAAATATATATATCGCAAGATGACACTTCCATCCCAATCTGTAAAGTCCTTCAGCATGTAAATTAGATATGAAAAAAAAACCAAATAAAGAGAGATGTAAAACTTGCATGTGAAGTATGGTCAGTACGGTAGTTGACCTACGTGCCTACGCGGTAGTTGAACGTAGTCACGCTTAAATATCGGCCGTACCAATAAGATACAGCTACACCCGGTCTTTTATTGAATCATGCAAAGGATTGTAAATGTGATTTTTTATTGTGAAGCTTTTATCTAGAATTTGATGACCTAAGAAAATTGACAATTGTTTCCAAGCTCATTTACATTTACCATGTACCAAGAGTGTTATTTTTTTTGTCTGCATTTAAATAAATGGAAATACAAACATAATTGAGAAATTGAGAATGGAGCCTTCTTATGCCTTTTTAAAAATCTCCATGCGAGGGTAAGGATATTTGAAGTGGGTATTGCTTTAAATCTACGATGTTTACCCAGTCTTAGTTGTGGTTTATGAATAGGTAAGCCAAGTTACGGAACGGACCAACACTGCATGAATGTTTGTATGCGACGTTTTCGTCGCATATTCTGTAACGGGACTCTAGCGCTCGCTAGGGTCCGGTGTCGGCACTTACAAATTTGACTCGGCCTTGAGGTTGCGCCCCTTTTCTAGTCTAAATGGCGCCGTTTTAAACTAATGAACGCAGTATCACAATTGATCATATTCGAATGCCTCCAGCAACTGAATCCGTAGGGACAGTCCCTTTTTACGCAATTTCTACCAACTCATAAGAAACAAGTCATAATCTAAAACCTATAAAATAAAAAATGTGAAGGTTTCTAGCAAGATACCTATCTATAGTCTTTGCCAGTCTTTGCCAAAGGTCTTTGCCAGTCTTTGCTTTCTAGCTTTGGTTTCTAGTGACAGCTCGCAACCAAATAACTACAGCTGTTATGTTTGCAGATCTGTAATGGCTACCGCCACTAAGTATAAACATGAAAAAAATAGAAGAGTAATAAACAATTTAGATTAACAACATATCAGTAAATATGTAAATAATACTACTACCACTTCTAACACCTCCACATGCTCTTCGCCCTCTTCGCTCTCCTCGAGTCGAGTGTCTCTTTCACTCGCTCCTTTGCTACATCCCACAGATCCCACACCTCACCTCACTTCTCTCTCTCTCTTCACAGACAGGTCGAGCAACGCTGCTGTGACGGCTGTGACAGCCATTGTACCATTATAACCATTTTGTACCTCGCAGCAGCTGTGGAAAGAACCTCAAAACTAGATTTTTTTTGCATTTCTAACATTTCTGTGTATTAAGTTAGAAAGTAACCATTTACACCGTTGATAAAAGTTAATTTTCGAAAATTGTATTTTAAAATGTCGAACAAGTTTGAAGCGTACGTAGCTAATTGTTTGATGCAGTTGCATGTACTGGGCCGTACTTGCAGTAGTACTAGTTAGTGCCAGGAGCTCACGTACAACGCTGACTTTGTTGTCTTTTCAGGTTGAAAAGCAGTGACGACAGTGGAGAAGACGACATTAACAATAAAGATCTGTTAACTGACAAAGAGTCCCTTGTAAGTTTACGTAACCGTTGTTTTACCTACAGCGTATGGTTAATTTATCATGAGTGCATTTATGTCGAATGCAGGGTCGTAAAATACAGGGTCTTAACACATAAAATTTCCCTTTTCTAGGCCCCATTGACTGTACCTCTCGGCGAACACAAACTGCAATTCCCTTATTGGATGTGGTTTAGTCGACGTTCACCAGGAAAACAAGCATCAGTTCAAAATTACGATCAGAATTTGAAACTGATAGGACGCTTTGCTTCGGTGGAACAGTTCTGGGCCCACTATTGCCATTTAGCAAAACCGTCAGATCTTCAGAGCCACAGTGATTTCCACCTCTTCAAAATTGGCATCAAACCAATGTGGGAAGATGAAGCCAACCAGCGTGGCGGGAAATGGATAGTCAGACTTCGTAAAGGACTTGCGTCACGTTGTTGGGAAAATTTAGTACTGGCTATGCTCGGTGAACAGTTCATGGTTGGTGAAGAAATTTGTGGTGCTGTTGTGTCTATTCGCTTTCAGGTTTGTACAAGCAAAAGCTATATATATATTTTTTTCTATACTTTCCCTATATGTCGGATCTGGCCTCTCAAAATGGTCCTCTAAAGAACCGTGTTTAGAAGTCTGGATGGCTGACAGAGTAGGGAGGAACGGACTCGAGTTTGGGGCCTAAAAGTCATTTTGATAAAGACTGCCATCAGAAGCTTCCTTTCCTTGCTATGTAAAAATAAGATGTGATTGGCATGTCTGCAATGTCACACGGGCCTAAAATACATAACTATGGGGACATAAGATTCTCTCAAAAACTTCCCGTTTCTCCTGATATTACTTTTAGTATCGCAGTTGTACTTCATTCAAATTAACTGATTCTGTTATCTCTCAATCACAGGAGCTGTTTGGCCCCAATCTCAAGCTTTTTCAAGTGATAATAGGAACGAGAGATTAATATATTCTCGAAACTGATTATTTTGATCCATTTGGAATGACCAACTAGACACGTCAAATTTTGAAACCAAAATGGTGACCCTCGTTTCTAAATATTGGCTGTCTCTCCCTCTAGCAAATTGCCAACATGCTAATTGTATCGCTTTAAACATGTAACTGCCAACAAAATGTGGTATCATAGTGAATCAAATTATGTTCACTGAAAATGTTACAGATTTATCCTCATGAAATGGGAAACTAGTATTTCAAGGCATGTTAAGTTGAGGCATGCCATGCCATGTCAATCAAAACTTCTCAGAACTTAAAAAACATGGTAGCAAGTCAGTGCCATGGTATTTTTAAGTTAACTATCATCCTAATTCAATGCCTGCTGCCTGGTTTATGCTGCCTTAAATTCAAGGAATTCATCTCATCGTTAAAACTAAAAGTCAAATGATGTGTTTTTTTTACTGTGGACTTTAATTTGTTGAAAAGAGCTTTGATATTTTATTTGCTCTTAGCTTTTATTATGTAATTTAATAAAGTAGAGAAAATGCGATCTACATATTTTTTCAGGAGGATATAATATCAGTTTGGAACAAATCTGCTTCTGACTCGTCAACCACTGCCAGAATAAGAGACACGCTGCGGCGGGTGTTGAACCTACCACCAAACACAATCATGGAATATAAAACACACAACGACAGCCTCAAGTATGTACTCACTTCTCAAATCATAGACAGCAAACATTGAGTATTCCCTGTCACCTTGGGGTGACCTTATTTCAAAAACAGAAAGTTTGGGGAATATGATTGCTAGTGAAGGGTGAAATAACTCATGACAAGTCATTCACTGTTGCTACCTTAATGAACCTCTTGCAAACCTTTGCCAATAGTATGTTGCACTTTGTGCTCTCATTAAGCTTTTCTTAGCTGTTGAATAAACTATGATTTGAAAATTACATTGACAAGCATTTGGATCCAAGAGATAAAGAAAACTTAACAATTGCTACAAACCATGGCATTAAGGCCGATGTATCTCAAGACACTCGGACGGGTGACTGTCCGGAATCTGGTCCCTCTAGATTACCTACCTCTTCAGTTCTCACTCTTCATCCAATCAAGAAAACAAGAATATAGGGACAAAAGTTAATCTCCAATAGATCTACAAGCACAGCACACAAGGATCTTAACACTTGGATATCATAAAGGAACGGCAAACAATTACTTGTACTTGTGCTTATTTCTATATGAATTATGGGTTGGCCTAATCATAGCTAGTTAAATGACAATTTGTTTTCACTATTGCAGAGACAACTCTAGCTTCCGCAACACAGATGTGTTTGCAAGGTAGCATCCGTCGTTGATTGTATGAAGCTCGGATGGAAACCCGGACGGCAATCTGCATCTTCAGCCGACAGTTTAGTTGACAAACTTGTACTTGGTTATATGCACTTCATTAAGTAAAAATAAAACAAGATAATCATGTGTTAAAATTGAATCACAATCTGTAGAGCTTGGTAAATGACCACCCCTAATCAATTCTACATTTAAATTCTGTACTTGTAATTTAAAGTAAGTCTGATTTAGTTATAACATGTTCTCTGGAGTCAAGAATACCAACCAATCAAACATCCCGTTTAAAAAGATCTCAAAAAATTGTATTGCAAATTTATCATCCTTTTTCTATTTGGCGGCGAGCTCTTTGCAAAATGTCTCCCAGGGAGTGTCAATATTCCTAATATTGACCAGGGAGTGTCCTAATATTTGTTTGGATTCAAATCTTTCCGTTGACCTTTACCCAACTATTGTCAGCAGAAATGATATTTGTTTGGCAATTTGTGGATAGAAATGGAGTCTTTGGTGCCTTTTGAATACAAACACTAAAACACACCATAATGTTACAACATCATTCTAAATCAACTCACTATTACAACGACAAATCTAACGCAATTCCTAGCCACAACAAAAAGCACAAACGTTGCACAAAATACCGCTGTGATACCTACCTAAAAGGAAAGCAGTCAACTGTCCACTGCAGGCAGAACTTGCCCGGTGATACCACGATAGGAACAGGAAATGGGCGATACTTTCGCCCCACATTCTTCAGAATTTCTCCGTAAATGGGATTAAGTCATTTGTTGTCTTGAAACTACAAGCAAATCGGAGAGCAAATGATTGTGATTGTAACCTAGTAGCAACTGACGTTGAGAATATACTTGTAAGACTTTATAAACCAGAACCTGATTTATTTAGCAAGTCCTGATCAAATGCTCATCTAAACAAGAGAGGATCAATCAATGGGGCAATAAAGCAGTTATAAAAATAGATTATTTTGGCTCTTTAAGAACATATTCTATTTCTCAAAAACACTCAAATATAATTAGTTGTTCTGTGCAAAAACGGCAAACTGATAGGAATAGAAGTTGATGATGGAAATAGTATCTAAGAAATTTCAAGTATAAACAATACATTTTAAAACACTTTGTTTCTTAAAATCAAATAATAATTTGTTAATCTTCATAATGTCATTTTACAAACTGACAAAGCAATGAAAAGGTAATTCGTGCACCAAGAGGCAGCGGTGGGCGTGTTAAGGTTACGCCCCAAACCGAATTGATACATGGTACCAACTAACCTGTCCAATGCAATCCACTGTATTCTGCTTTGCCTATCCTTAAAAGAAACAAATCGATAGGCAGGCTCCAATAACAGCCCATTGCGTGGACAGCAAACTCTTCTTCAATATGAAGATTACTGATATATAAAACCAAACATACATTTACAAATAACAAATTATTGGGTTTCAAAGCATCTATTTGTAAGAAGCTAACTTGCATAAATCTGATGTCAAGTCCACTTTATAGACCTGACCATGGACAAAAGTATTGAACCTAACCTGCAACAACCTAACCTGCAACCTAACCTCAGTTCCAAGAGTTTCAGCATTCCAGGACACTTCCTAGCATGGCAGTCAGGTGCTAGCGATGAGGGAGGAGACGGCTAGAATCTAACAGGTAATCATGTGCGGTATTGACGCAATGTCAAGCGATCTCTAACCAAGACCCCAGCATCATTATTGTTCAGATGTTCAGAGAAGGAAGAATTGAAACCTAAATATATCTTGCACTCAACACTGCCACTTGCAACAAAATGCCTGCTCACTTCAGGCATTTACAAACATATATTCATTATTTCTTTCCTGACAGAATATTCATTCAAGAAATAATCACTTCCCTAGTAGGTACTTTGCTTATCTATAATAATTTTTTGTTGTTGTTGTTATGTTACACATTTTCTGTTTTCTGGCTGTCTTCTCAGCAACTGCCAGTCACCAGGTGATTTGCAACACGCTCAGGATCATTAACGTAGAGGCCGTGAACTTGGCATCAAACCAATTAATTGCAGGGAAGCACAGATATTTCAACCGGAACAGTACAAGAATGGTGTTACTAAGAAACATAGCCTGCCGTACCAACAGTTTTCTGGTGAAACAATTTAGAGTCATTGTTTAGGCTAGAAGAGTACAGTCTTCACTTTTAGCCTAGAAATTACAATTTCTTTTCCTTGGCAGCCAAAATGAGTTCTCCTGCACAACGGCTCTTATCACCTCAAAATAGCACCAAAGATCCAGAGCATTGGAGTGCAACGTACCGGTAAAGAAAATTGCAGTCGCATGTTCCAAATATTGATTGTCATCGTCAGTTTTCTTCTCCGGTCATTGTGCTCCCTCTCATTCCTTCTTCACCACAATCGATATCCAGCCTCTTCGCACCCTACTCACAATATCCAGTCTCTTGCCATCCTATTCACAATATCCAGCCTCTTGGCACCCTATTCACAATATCCAGCCTCTTGCCACCCTATTCACAATATCCAGCCTCTTGGCATCCTATTCACAATATCCAGCCTCTTGGCATCCTATTCACAATATCCAGTCTCTTGCCACCCTATTCACAATATCCAGCCTCTTGGCATCCTATTCACAATATCCAGCCTCTTGGCATCCTATTCATAATATCCAGCCTCTTGGCACCCTATTCACAATATCCAGCCTCTTGGCATCCTATTCACAATATCCAAGTTCCTTGAAAACACCCAGTCTTCCCATTGTCAGCTACTGGCCGATGCTCTCAGGTCTTGGGGAACATGGCAAGAATGGCCGCACATATCTTCTGAGGGTTTGACTCGTCTGGATAGAGCTGCATGGCATTGGCCACTTGCTCCTCAGGGAAGATGGCCGCCAGGTGATAATGAAGCCGCCTGCGAGCGTCCCCCTGGTGGCTGGGGCCAGGAACTGGGGGTGGGGGCCAGACGAGGGGTGGTGCGGACGAGATTCTAGCCACACTGGCATGTCCACGCTCCCAAGGGGGCGGTGGGGGCGGAGCTGAGTCGCTTGCGTGCCGAGTCACCGGTCGGTGATGCAGCCGTAGCAGCCGAGGGTCACACGACGGGTTCAACGTCAGCTGACGAGCCAGTTTGCGGTGAAGGTTGCCCTCTGGAGGCTCTGATGAGGGCCGGCACCAGCCGGGGCCGTACCCGGGGGGCGGAGTTCTGAAGCAGCCCATTGGGTCTGGGCTACAAGGGAAGCAGCATTGCATTAGATAAACTACGCTTGTAGCTTGCAATTGAGAACATTTTACTATGCTACCTAATTATGGTAATAGATTAAAGTGTATTCAGATTTTTCATCTGTTAAATGCTGAGCAAGTATTGTAGGCTGTCATTGATTAAACTCTGCACCGCGTTGAGTCTTGCGCTAGTCTCACTTGATCACTACACACAGATCACCTGGTGGGGGAAATGGAAACTTCTTGCAATTCAATCAATTTGAATCCATTGTCAAAGAACTGTATTTTGTGACAGATACAGCGAGTAGTCGGCCTAAAACTCCTTCCGATGAACAAGGCTCGTCATCAGTCACTGGCTTGTTCAGTAAAATCAGGATCCGCAATGTCCACGAAATCGTTTGTTAGCAACTTCTAGATATTTCCAGCTCATTTCAACTATCGAAATATGTCATTTTGAAGATACGAGAAAAACTCAAACCTTCCGTTGTTGTCTCTTTACCTGACCTGACCTAATTGAACCTAACCTTACTTAACCTAACCTGACCTAACCTAACTTGACCTAACCTGACCTGACCATACCATGTGCAGTGAGAGCGAGACGAGCACGCCACACAAGATGCGGAACTCAGTTGCAGCCTCAGTTCACGACATATGTTTAACATAGACTTCAAATATCTGCACCTCGGTAATCCATGGCTCGGTGCTCAGACTCATGTCTACTTTTTCAACTTTAACACTAGTTTAAAAATAAAGCTTTAAAAAACTGGGGATTTTAATGCAAAGTAAAAAAACTGATGCAAGATTGTTGAGGATTTTGCACCTGATACAATTTTCCGAGAATAAATAAGTTCCGTCAACTTGGGGAGGAAATCTCGTCACTGTCCCGAAACACAGAGAGAGAGGAAACAGAAGGTGGCAAGCGATGAAACAAGAAATGAGGAGAAGAAGAAGTGGTGAAAGAGAAGTGACAGAGATACAGATCTCGCAGATCTTTCCCATCTAGAGAGTGACGGTGTTGGCTAGGCTTGGTCTAGATCCTCAGATCATTACATCACCCAAACCCATTCACCTTCGTCAGCTGCCAGACACGTTTAAGTAATGTGGATATTGAAGAGATAAGCACCTGACGTAAGTAACATTTTCAATACGAAATGATCACAAAAAAATTAGTGTTATTTTATTATAACTTTACAAGAGCTTGTCTGAGTGAACCTCTTACTGTTTGTCTTGATAAAGAAAGCAGCAAGTGCATGGACAAGAATATCTTTTACAGGTCTTGCAAATTTAGTAAGATGCATTTAGGGTGCCATATTATTACGCTTCTCTTCATATCCGAGCAATGACACAACTGCTCTCACCCTTAATGAAGTAACGAGCATAAGGTGCAGAACGTTGGGAAAGTTATTTGTTTTACTTTCAATTAAAAAGTCTTAAAAGTAGACATGAGTCTAAAAATCATGATAACGATTGAATGTCTCACCCAGGGTGTAGAGGCGTGGCCTCCTCTGACGCTGCCATCGGAGTGGTAGACCTGGTTCGACTCAGTGGCTGCTTGCGAGGCCCCTCATTCTCCGACGGAAGCGGCAGACTCACAGACTTGTGTGCAAGACAACCTCCTCGAGCCTGAAACAACGACGAGAGCTTGTTGCAGAACGATAACTACTACATGCTAGCGGAAAAAAGATCCTTTGATGGATCATAAAGAGCTGCACACAACTGACAGCAATAAGCGCGAGCATAGCACACAAGGATCTTAAAACTTGGTTATCATATGGGACTGCACACAATCGACGTAGCAATAAGCACAAGCATAGCACACAAGGATCTTTAAACTTGGTTATCATATGGGACTGCTCACAATTGACATAGCAATAAGTACAAGCATAGCTCACAAGGAACTTAAAACTTGGTTATCATATGGGACTGCATGCAACTACGGTTGGGTTGGCAAAATGTGTTATTAGAGGTGGGTGTAGAGTAGAGATACAGTACGCCGGTGGTGTCGCTCACCTGCATGTGTCGCTGAGCGTTCTCGTGGAGTCTATCAGTGACAGACTTGTGCGGAGTGGCTCGCTCTGGGTGGTGGAACTTGCACTTGTTGCCGTACGTGCACTTTTTGGCGTAGGGGCAGGCGGGAAGCTTGCCCGCCCGCCGCAAGAACACCTCCAAGGTCGGACCAGAACGACCCAGTGGGTCCTCGGGTGGCATGAACCTGTCAATAGCAACGTGCACAATGTTCACTCGATACAAATGCAGGGGCTTGAATATAATTTCCATCCTTTAGATGAGAACCAGACAGTTTGGCTCGGTCCATGATTTCCAAGAGAGCATCTTGACTACTGCCTGACCTACGCTCGTACAACATCAAAATACCAAACATCCTCTTCAACAACAGCATCGTGAGTCGTACCCATCCAATGAAAAACAGATAAATAAGACTGAAGACTGCATTCTCGTCCAGCCAAACGTATCTGCTCTCCACTAGAAAGCATTTCCCTTGTGGTGTGAAAACGTACCCTACGCATGCTATTGTCTAGTCTTGTCTAGGAAGCTTTCAGACATACCAGAACCCAGGTCTTTCAGTAACAACATAACATTGTCGTTCGAAGTATATTCACTATAAAAGTAGAATCGAGCTAAATACTTCTGCATTATTTGTTTCATTTAAATTCAGCATCTAAATTACTTGGTGATAAATTGTCTCAAGTTTGTACTTACCTATCATTAACAAACGAGTACATAAGAATCCTCTCTTCCACAACCTTGCGGAATTCGGGCTTCTCTTGAGCAAGGTCTCGGTAGTTGTCATTGGACACGACGACTCCATCGACATCCGCGGCAAGTCGCAGGATGTATCGATCGTCGTAGCAGACCATGCGTTTGCCCCCAACTAGTCTGGAGGGCGTGAACACAAGCGTACGTTCCCGCTCCAGTTCAGTCAGCACATCCTGCTCCGAGATGGGATTTTCAAGCCGCGACGCTTCTTTACGCCACTTCGGCACAAACACAGTGACGTCACGATGACCTCGAGCACGAAACCTGTTGGCAGACCAAGCGTTGGAGTCACCCGGCGACAACTCAAACCTGTCACGGGCCTTCTTTAACACAGCTGCATGGTCAACCCACAATTGACATAGCAATAAGCACAAGCATAGCACACAAGGATCTTAAAACTTGGTTATCATATGGGACTGCACACAATTGACATAGCAATAAGCACAAGCATAGCACACAAGGATCTTAAAACTTGGTTATCATATGGGACTGCACACAATTGACATAGCAATAAGCACAAGCATAGCTCACAAGGATCTTAAAACTTGGTTATCATATGGGACTGCACACAATTGACATAGCAATAAGCACAAGCATAGCTCACAAGGATCTTAAAACTTGGTTATCATATGGGACTGCACACAATTGACATAGCAATACGCACAAGCATAGCTCACAAGGATCTTAAAACTTGGTTATCATATGGGACTGCACACAATTGACATAGCAATAAGCACAAGCATAGCACACAAGGATCTTAAAACTTGGTTATCATAAGGGACTGCACACAATTGTTTTTAGACTATGTGTCTTTTAAGTTAGTTACAACTTACAAACTGTTGCTACTGGACTGCTACTTTGTAGAGGCAGGCAACAAATAAAATTAAACAGGATTTTGTGGCATCTTACTGTAGATGGAATTACTTCAATAAAACCTCAAAGATCAGACATCAGTGCGACCTGGTAGAAGAGCTGGCCTACTCACTGGGACTTGCCACTGAATGGACGTGGTCACTTACCAGTCAACGCAGATTTTGATGCCACGGCAGGAGAAGACCTCCTTGTTTCCGTGGCTCATGGCTACGTTGGACCCATCTATGACGATGGGACGTAGCGCTACGAGAGGTCGTTCCGCTTCATCGAGTGCGGCTGCAGAGTCAACGTGACGAGATGTATGACCAGCACCAAGCTTCACCAACTCTTCTAGGAGTTCATTCTGTGCCGGCGCCGGCCCAAGCTTGCGCAGCGCGGCTTGGACCAGGGTCTCTGCGTAGCCAAGCTTCAGTCCAAAATCAACACGAGCTGCGTAGCCTGCTAGCAATCAAAACAAATCATATCAAAACTCCAACAAGCCTATAAATAATTTCATGAAAACTGTACTGTCTGTGCAGACCTAACTGAAATGGCATTCACCCACCAAGCACATTGTTGTCTCACTAACATAGCAACTCATAAGTCACAGACAGCTCAGCATTCAGGATCACAAACACAGAATCGGGGTGAAGTACCCAGACGCCGGTGCCGTTCTTACCTGCACCTGCCAGGTCCACGTCCAGGCGGTCAGCCAGCGAATCCGAGCTGACGTACTCAGCGTATTCTGCCGCAAGCGTGTCGGAGACAGTGCGGCTGACATCCGCATGCGAGGACGACGCCTCCTCGAAGTCAGAGTCGTAACTCGAGTCGTCGCCATCGCGCTCCCAGCCACACACGGCATCCACGTATTGCTGTAGATAAACACAAAGTCATCATCATGGTCCTAAATGCTGATCTCAAATAACATGGATAAAGCATAGGATCCAGCCAGCTGATCTCAAATAACATGGATAGAGCATAAGATCCAGCCAACTGATCTCAAATAACCTGGATAGAGCATAGGATCCAGCCAGCTGGTCTCAAATAACCTGGATAGAGTATAGGATACAGCCAGCTGATCTCAAATAACCTGGATAGAGCATAGGATACAGCCAACTGATTTCAAAAAACCTGGATAGAGCATAGGATCCAGTCAGCTGATCTCAAATAACCTGGATAAAGCATAGGATCCAGTCAACTGGTCTCAAATAACCCGGATAGAGCATAGGATCCAGCCAGTCGATCTCAAATAACCTGGATAGAGCATAGCATCCAGCCAGCTGATCTCAAATAACCGGGATAAAGCATAGGATCCAGCCAGCTGATCTTAAAAACCTGGATTGAGCATAGGATCCAGTCAACTGGTCTCAAATAACCAGGATAGAGCATAGGATCCAGCCAGTCGATCTCAAATAACCTGGATAGAGCATAGGATCCAGCCAGCTGATCTCAAATAACCTGGATAGAGCATAGGATCTAGCCAGCTGATCACAAATAACGTGGATAGAGCATAGGATCCAGCCAGCTGGTCTCAAATAACCCGGATAGAGCATAGGATCCAGCCAGCTGATCTCAAATAACCTGGATAGAGCATAGAATAGACCGGTACACGGCGAACTATCCTCCAATGTGAGAACTTGTTGAATTCATCAGCCCGAGAGAGAGAGAGAGAGGCAGGCAGAGAGAGCGAGCGCGCGCAACTAGGCTACACGGCCGCGCGTTGGAGATGAATAAATACGATTAGACACGCTAGATCCGGGTTCGATTCCTGGCCAGGCCAGTGTACGCAGCGCAGCCGAGATCCGGGTAAGTTCATCCGCAGACCGCGACACCAGCGACTCCCTCGCCTCGTTGCCGTCCTCCACCAAGACACGACAGCTTGGGTCGAGGAGCAGGATGGGCGGCGGCCTTGGCCCATTGCCCTTCATTTTGGTAATTTCATTCGGGGTTTAGTTGGCAGCAATGTTGACTCCAGAGTCATAGGATAACAACAACGGCTTGGATAAGAATAACAGCCATTTTCAAGTTTGAGCACCGCTTCTGTTACGGATCTAGTCAGCTGATCTCAAATAACCTGGGTAGAGCATAGGATCCAGTCAGCTGATCTCAAGTAACCTGGATAGAGCAAAGGATCTAGCCAGCTGATCTCAAATAACCTGGATAGAGCATAGGATCCAGCCAGCTGATCTCAAATAACCTGGATAGAGCATAGGATCCAGCCAGCTGATCTCAAATAACCTGGATAGAGCATAGGATCCAGCCAGCTGATCTCAAATAACATGGATAGAGCATAGGATCCAGCCAGCTGATCTCAAATAACCTGGATAGAGCATAGGATCCAGCTAGCTGATCTCAAATAACCTGGATAGAGCATAGGATCCAGCCAGCTGATCTCAAATAACCTGGATAGAGCATAGGATCCAGCCGCTGATAAAACTTGAAGTAAGGTGATACGTTGTTGGAAAAAGGTAGAAGTCCCTTATTTTGAGATGTCCATATGATTTCAATGCTAATTTAGATGCTTTTTAAATATGCTTTATACCGATTTTGACCATTACAGTGGTGAAAAGTAAAAATTACGGATGAAAACAAGAAAAATATCACTGGCTCATTGAGATACCTCCAAGTGAGGGACTCTCAAGATGGCGGCCTTGGCTTCAAATTCCGGGACGTTTGAGATCAGTGATCTCTGTACTGGAGCACTAGTTGGTAGAATGATGTCCCGCGGCTGGTGCTTTCATTGGGACACCTGCTAGAATCTAGCAGCTCATCCTGGCCGTGGCTTCGCACGAGAGCTTGGAAAGGTTCGGTGTGGACTCGAACCGGACCTGGTGAAGGTGTGTGGTGGCGTAGACACGACTTTCACCTGCCGCCAGGTCTGCACGCTGCCAGTTTGACACCTACGCAGCGTCAAGGTCGAGGAGCGCGGGATGCACCCCCTTGCTCGCCCTTGCACCCCCTTGCTCACCATGTTGCTCACCATGTGAGTACTTGTTGCACAACAACCAGGACCTAACCCAAAGACCGCAGGCGACTCCTGACCTTCCATACCTTCATGTCAAAGCAGGATACACCTGGACAGGCCTCGGAGAGTAAGACGCACGAATAGAGGCAGAATTAGAGAAACTGAACTTTGCAGTGGAATCAGCTGTTTAGAATCAAAAACACAATCAATAAATCTTCTCTCGTACGTCACTCGATAGATTAAAGAAACCCCGGGTCAAGCCGCTCGTCTGACTCGACGTCAGCTGACACTGCTGAGCAGCACGGCTCTACTCCCAGCCGGCGGGTAACAGGATGACGAACACACAAAGAGAAGCCGCTGCCTCAAAGTAGACTCACGTTGTCCTGATCCTGCGCACGCAGCTCCTGGTGGATGGAGGCGCTCGCACAGGCTAACATCGTCGCGTCCGCGTGGTCACTGACTAGCCACTGCCAACCAACTCCAACCATCGCGCAGGATCCGGGTCGACCGTCGCGCCATCTGTCGTCATGCGACGCAACTAGCGGACACAGCTGACCTAATTACTGGCTGCCCAGCTGATCGGTACACGCCCGCTTCCGGGTATCAAGGCCTCGATTCGATGCCAGTCAATGAGCAGCGTGCGTCTAGCCTGGCACCCATATCCCAAACAACCTGGATAGAGTATAGGATCCAGCCAGCTGATCTCAAATAACCTGGATAGAGCATAGGATCCAGCCAGCTTATCTCAAATAACCTGGATAGAGCATAGGATCCAGACAGCTGATCTCAAATAACCTGGATAGAGCATAGGATCCAGACAGCTGATATCAAATAACCTGGATAGAGCTTAGGATCCAGCCAGCTTATCTCAAATAACCTGGATAGAGCATAGGATCCAGCCAGCTTATTTCAAATAACCTGGATAGAGCATAGGATCCAGACAGCTGATCTCAAATAACCTGGATAGAGCATAGATCCAGACAGCTGATATCAAAAAACCTGGATAGAGCATAGGATCCAGCCAGCTGATCTCAAATAACCTGAATAGAGCATAGGATCCAGCCAGCTGATCTCAAATAACCTGGATAGAACATAGGATCCAGCCAGCTGATCTCAAATAACCTGGATAGAGCATAGGATCCAGACAGCTGATATCAAAAAACCTGGATAGAGCATAGGATCCAGCCAGCTGATCTTAAATAACCTGGATAGAGCATAAGATCCAGCCAGCTGATCTCAAATAACCTGGATAGAGCATAGGATCCAGCCAGCTGATCTCAAATAACCTGGATAGAGCATAGGATCCAGCCAGCTGATCTCAAATAACCTGGATAGAGCATAGGATCCAGCCAGCTGATCTCAAATAACCTGGATAGAGCATAGGATCCAGTCAGCTGATCTCAAATAACCTGGATAGAGCATAGGATCAAGCCAGCTGTTCATATTGAAGTCAGCCAATCCATTGTCGATAACATTTAGGAGTCTCTATGGTTTTCAGACAATTTATCAATTTAAACGGTGAAAAAACGAAAACTTCTGTTAAACGCATTTTAAATAGCATAGGCACTTACAAAAGTGCAACTCAGTGAATCTAAAGATGGCGGTCTCGGCTTCAAAGTATCTCCATGGTAACAGCTTACCAGGTTATGATAAAATGAGTGGTGTTACCAATATACGCAGAGCTCGAGGCCAGCGTCCAGCAGTGGGTAAATACGCTCCTCAGGCCGGCAGGTGGGCGGGGCCTCGATGACACCCAAAACAAATCGAACCTCATGACGCATTGGGAGTGTCCATACGGACCCAGTGGGTAATAGTTGCATCTCAAGCACTCTCACTGCCCCATTGAGACGGTGACACTTGCCTACTCCTGGTAATAGTTGCATCTCAAGCACTCTCACTGCCCCATTGAGACTGTGACACTTGCCTACTGCTTGTAATAGTTGCATCTCAAGCACTCTCACTGCCCCATTGAGACTGTGACACTTGCCTACTGCTTGTAATAGTTGCATCTCAAGCACTCTCACTGCCCCATTGAGACTGTGACACTTGCCTACTGCTGGTAATAGTTGCATCTCAAGCACTCTCACTGCCACATTGAGACTGTGACACTTGCCTACTCCTGGTAAAAGTTGCATCTCAAGCACTCTCACTGCCCCATTGAGACTGTGACACTTGCCTACTGCTGGTAATAGTTGGATCTCAAGCACTCTCACTGCCCCATTGAGACGGTGACACTTGCCTACTCCTGGTAATAGTTGCATCTCAAGCACTCTCACTGCCCCATTGAGACTGTGACACTTGCCTACTGCTGGTAATAGTTGCATCTCAAGCACTCTCACTGCCACATTGAGACTGTGACACTTGCCTACTCCTGGTAATAGTTGCATCTCAAGCACTCTCACTGCCACATTGAGACTGTGACACTTGCCTATTGCTGGTAATAGTTGCATCTCAAGCACTCTCACTGCCCCATTGAGACTGTGACACTTGCCTACTCCTGGTAATAGTTGCATCTCAAGCACTCTCACTGCCCCATTGAGACTGTGACACTTGCCTACTGCTGGTAATAGTTGCATCTCAAGCACTCTCACTGCCCCATTGAGACTGTGACACTTGCCTACTCCTGGTAATAGTTGCATCTCAAGCACTCTCACTGCCCCATTGAGACTGTGACACTTGCCTACTCCTGGTAATAGTTGCATCTCAAGCACTCTCACTGCCACATTGAGACTGTGACACTTGCCTACTCCTGGTAATAGTTGCATCTCAAGCACTCTCACTGCCCCATTGAGACTGTGACACTTGCCTACTGCTTGTAATAGTTACATCTCAAGCACTCTCACTGCCCCATTGAGACTGTGACACTTGCCTACTGCTTGTAATAGTTGCATCTCAAGCACTCTCACTGCCCCATTGAGACTGTGACACTTGCCTACTCCTGGTAAAAGTTGCATCTAAAGCACTCTCACTGCCCCATTGAGACTGTAACACTTGCCTACTGCTTGTAATAGTTACATCTCAAGCACTCTCACTGCCCCATTGAGACTGTGACACTTGCCTACTGCTTGTAATAGTTGCATCTCAAGCACTCTCACTGCCCCATTGAGACTGTGACACATGCCTACTGCTGGTAATAGTTGCATCTCAAGCACTCTCACTGCCCCATTGAGACTGTGACACTTGCCTACTCCTGGTAATAGTTGCATCTCAAGCACTCTCACTGCCCCATTGAGACTGTAACACTTGCCTACTGCTTGTAATAGTTACATCTCAAGCACTCTCACTGCCCCATTGAGACTGTGACACTTGCCTACTGCTGGTAATAGTTACATCTCAAGCACTCTCACTGCCCCATTGAGACTGTGACACTTGCCTACTGCTTGTAATAGTTACATCTCAAGCACTCTCACTGCCCCATTGAGACTGTGACACTTGCCTACTGCTGGTAATAGTTGCATCTCAAGCACTCTCACTGCCCCATTGAGACTGTGACACTTGCCTACTGCTTGTAATAGTTGCATCTCAAGCACTCTCACTGCCCCATTGAGACTGTGACACTTGCCTACTGCTTGTAATAGTTGCATCTCAAGCACTCTCACTGCTCCATTGAGACTGTGACACTTGCCTACTCCTGGTAATAGTTGCATCTCAAGCACTCTCACTGCCCCATTGAGACTGTGACACTTGCCTACTGCTGGTAATAGTTGCATCTCAAGCACTCTCACTGCTCCATTGAGACTGTGACACTTGCCTTCTGCAGGTAATAGTTGCATCTCAAGCACTCTCACTGCCCCATTGAGACTGTGACACTTGCCTACTCCTGGTAATAGTTGCATCTCAAGCACTCTCACTGCCCCATTGAGACTGTGACACTTGCCTACTCCTGATAATAGTTGCATCTCAAGCACTCTCACTGCCACATTGAGACTGTGACACTTGCCTACTGCTGGTAATGGTTGCATCTCAAGCACTCTCACTGCCCCATTGAGACTGTGACACTTGCCTACTGCTGGTAATAGTTGCATCTCAAGCACTCTCACTGCCCCATTGAGACTGTGACACTTGCCTACTGCTTGTAATAGTTGGATCTCAAGCACTCTCACTGCCCCATTGAGACTGTGACACTTGCCTACTGCTTGTAATAGTTGGATCTCAAGCACTCTCACTGCCCCATTGAGACTGTAACACTTGCCTACTGCTTGTAATAGTTGCATCTCAAGCACTCTCACTGCCCCATTGAGACTGTGACACTTGCCTCCTGCTTGTAATAGTTGGATCTCAAGCACTCTCACTGCCCCATTGAGACTGTAACACTTGCCTACTGCTGGTAATAGTTGCATCTCAAGCACTCTCACTGCCCCATTGAGACTGTGACACTTGCCTACTGCTGGTAATAGTTGCATCTCAAGCACTCTCACTGCCCCATTGAGACTGTGACACTTGCCTACTGATGGTAATAGTTGCATCTCAAGCACTCTCACTGCCCCATTGAGACTGTGACACTTGCCTACTGCTGGTAATAGTTGCATCTCAAGCACTCTCACTGCCCCATTGAGACTGTGACATTTGCCTACTGCTGGTAATAGTTACATCTCAAGCACTCTCACTGCTCCATTGAGACTGTGACACTTGCCTACTGCTTGTAATAGTTGCATCTCAAGCACTCTCACTGCCCCATTGAGACTGTGACACTTGCCTACTGCTTGTAATAGTTACATCTCAAGCACTCTCACTGCCCCATTGAGACTGTGACACTTGCCTACTGCTTGTAATAGTTGCATCTCAAGCACTCTCACTGCCCCATTGAGACTGTGGGACTTGCCTACTGCTGGTAATAGTTGCATCTCAAGCACTCTCACTGCCCCATTGAGACTGTGGGACTTGCCTACTGCTGGTTATAGTTGCATCTCAAGCACTCTCACTGCCCCATTGAGACTGTGACACTTGCCTACTGCTGGTAATAGTTGCATCTCAAGCACTCTCACTGCCCCATTGAGACTGTGACACTTGCCTACTGCTGGTAATAGTTGCATCTCAAGCACTCTCACTGCCCCATTGAGACTGTGACACTTGCCTACTGCTGGTAATAGTTGGATCTCAAGCACTCTCACTGCCCCATTGAGACTGTGACACTTGCCTACTGCTGGTAATAGTTTCATCTCAAGCACTCTCACTGCCCCATTGAGACTGTGACACTTGCCTACTGCTGGTAATAGTTGCATCTCAAGCACTCTCACTGCCCCATTGAGACTGTGACACTTGCCTACTGCTGGTAATAGTTGCATCTCAAGCACTCTCACTGCCCCATTGAGACTGTGACACTTGCCTACTCCTGGTAATAGTTTCATCTCAAGCACTCTCACTGCCCCATTGAGACTGTGACACTTGCCTACTGCTGGTAATAGTTGCATCTCAAGCACTCTCACTGCCCCATTGAGACTGTGACACTTGCCTACTGCTGGTAATAGTTGCATCTCAAGCACTCTCACTGCCCCATTGAGACTGTGACACTTGCCTACTGCTGGTAATAGTTGCATCTCAAGCACTCTCACTGCCCCATTGAGACTGTGACACTTGCCTACTGCTGGTAATAGTTGCATCTCAAGCACTCTCACTGCCCCATTGAGACTGTGACACTTGCCTACTACTGGTAATAGTTTCATCTCAAGCACTCTCACTGCCCCATTGAGACTGTGGGACTTGCCTACTGCTGGTAATAGTTGCATCTCAAGCACTCTCACTGCCCCATTGAGACTGTGACACTTGCCTACTGCTGGTAATAGTTACATCTCAAGCACTCTCACTGCCCCATTGAGACTGTGACACTTGCCTACTGCTGGTAATAGTTGCATCTCAAGCACTCTCACTGCCCCATTGAGACTGTGACACTTGCCTACTCCTGGTAATAGTTTCATCTCAAGCACTCTCACTGCCCCATTGAGACTGTGACACTTGCCTACTGCTGGTAATAGTTGCATCTCAAGCACTCTCACTGCCCCATTGAGACTGTGACACTTGCCTACTGCTGGTAATAGTTGCATCTCAAGCACTCTCACTGCCCCATTGAGACTGTGACACTTGCCTACTGCTGGTAATAGTTGCATCTCAAGCACTCTCACTGCCCCATTGAGACTGTGACACTTGCCTACTGCTGGTAATAGTTGCATCTCAAGCACTCTCACTGCCCCATTGAGACTGTGACACTTGCCTACTACTGGTAATAGTTTCATCTCAAGCACTCTCACTGCCCCATTGAGACTGTGGGACTTGCCTACTGCTGGTAATAGTTGCATCTCAAGCACTCTCACTGCCCCATTGAGACTGTGACACTTGCCTACTGCTGGTAATAGTTACATCTCAAGCACTCTCACTGCCCCATTGAGACTGTAACACTTGCCTACTGCTGGTAATAGTTACATCTCAAGCACTCTCACTGCCCCATTGATTGAGACTGTGACACTTGCCTACTGCTGGTAATAGTTGCATCTCAAGCACTCTCACTGCCCCATTGAGACTGTAACACTTGCCTACTGCTGGTAATGGTTACATAGTTACTACGTTGCTACTGCCGTTTAGTGCGTTGGCTACACACTAACGCTACTGCGTTACTCTTTGACGGCACAAAAGACCGACCTTGTGTTATTTCTGCGGGGATTGGTAACATATTTTTCCCAATGGTGGGAAAAAAATGCATTTACACAATACAGTAAGCAGTCTAGTAAAGTCACTGTTCACTGGGCTACGGTGGCTGACAGAAGTCAATGCGGGGACGTTGCGGGGCCCAATAAGGCGTATTAAATGTGACATAACAAGGCTGTGAATAAACTTCCTAAAATCAGCAGCTTTTTCGTGCGGACTGGTTCGGGTTTTCTGGTACGCAGCGAGTTTGGCCAAGACGAAACAACTTCAATTAACACTGGAAATTTGTCTGACGTGCAACACGAGAAAATGCGGTAAGAATAGATAAGATTATACTAATAAAATTCGGGGGTAATTAATAATAATCCCAGTTTCAGTTATTCTCAATCAAATTTGGCGCAACGTGTCTTATTTAATTTCCTCCAATATAAATAAATAATAGTATGCGGTCCCTTGGATCTTAAAACAATCATTCTTTCTCAATCTGTAGTCACTTCAAAGTGAATATCACCGCTAATTGAGTTTCATGAAGCTATCTTTCAGTTGTCTCAGAACGCGTATGAGACTGAAATATTTGCGTTCTCGTCATGTCAAGACAGCTCAAATTTCCCGACACGCAGAAATCATGAATAATCCAACTGCTCGCAAGTATGACCCGGACATAGTTGTTGCCCGTACGAAATATTTCCTTGTTGACAAGAGTTTGAGTCGTACTTTGTTCTCTTTTCCTACTTGTACCGAGTCAAAACTAACCTTTTCTGCCATAAAACAAAATCCGAAACGGGGCTTGGCTATTGAACTGCACTTGATGTTGCGTATTGTCAACCGTGTTGGCTCTTTGCTGACAGAAAATAAGACAAGCAGCCGTTTAAATAAAGGGAAGCTTCCCCGGGGGCAAATAAAATACATAACTGGAAACATATATTCGTCACTTTTCACTTTGGATCACTTTTGGTGATCCCAATTAATTACTAAGTCGCAAAGAAATGTTTTTTTTGAAACCATACATTTTTTTAAGTATCTTTTTCAGCGCTCGCAAGTGAACATATACAAATGTATGCGATAAAGACACATTCGAACTGTTTTCAGACCCTTTCCATTTGGATGGGGGGGGGGGGGGGCAATGATAGATTTTGCTCCCGGGCCCAAGTATACTTTGTTACGCCACTGCAAACACGGCTCACTTTTCCTAATTCACTGGACTTTTAGTCCAGCAGTGTGCATACTTTCCTAGGTGCCTAGCCCACCTACCTACCTACCTACCTACAGAGAATAAAGATTAGTTTAGTAAGAAGGATATTGCTTCTGATACAAGCAAAACTTGCAAATATTTAGTTATTCTAGAGCTCGTAAGTACACTAGTTGTAGTAAACAACTCTGCACTCTGTTCAGAGTTCAAAAGCAAGTTAATCTTGTATTCTTACGTCCACACGTAGTTTTTAGAAAACTTTGCGCTTGTACATAAATAAGATAAACTCAGGGCGATACAAACACGGCATCTGTGGGCAAAGCGAATAAATAGTTTGAAGTAAATTAATGATTACCTTCTTGCCAAAATAATCTGTAATATATAAAATGACTACCTACCTAGGTTTTTGCAACCGTACATATTTTGTACATGGTACATGCTATTAATACCGATATAGTAAGCAGTTAAACCAATTTGGCTTTGTAACTAGTTTAACTGTCCAGTTAGTTGTAGTGTAATGAGAAATACTAAAAACACGAAAGACTGAAGCACAAAAGCATACCTGAAGTTGAGCCGTGAAGTCAGTCAGCGATTGACTCTGCTCGCCTTGCAAGTAATCCCTGTCCACTCGCAGCAGCACGACACTTGGTTGAAAGTTTGACACATTCTGATCGTCCACTTGCTCCTCGTAGAGACGTGCTCCAAACAAGTCCCAGATTTTTTCAGCATTCTCTTGCACGATTCGTACGTTTCTTCTTTTCACACGTAAGAAAGAATGAAGTCCTGGTTCATCCATGACTGGAGGAGTGCGACCTCCATCGCCAGAACTACATTGCTTCGGTAAGAGCTCGAGCGATCGCTCTACATCACGCAGATTTCACCTGGCCTCGCTTGGTGGCCATGTTGTGCTTCCGCAGATGTCGAACTCGAATGTCGATTCTTCTCGGTCGAGGACAGTGCTGCGCTCTCACGGCTTTGTCCCGAAAAAGTGCGGGAATTTCAATGTTTTTTTTCGTCGGCCCAGCCAGAGCCTAAATCCGTTGAAGTGGTTATTTGTGTATTTCGCTTTTCAGGGCTGGATTTGCCAAATAAAGGTCGAATACTGGATTTAGGTCCACAACACGTATGACATGCCTCTGTTGGTGCAGCAGGCAATCACATCAGTTTCAGAACATGCAACAGTTTCATGTCATTTTTAACAGGATCTTGAATTAACAGAAGTTGATGGTGCATCATCCAGCAGTTTTCGGTGGACAGCAATTTGATCACAAGGTGGGAATGAACCAAAATCAATTTTTGTTTACACCTTATCAGTTTGTAACTTTATGCAATTGAAGCCTGGATTTTTTGGTGCTTGAAATTTAGGTAAATAAAGCAATACGTTGGTACTTGATCCATTCTCCACTGTTGACAACAAGAACCGCTCATGATCAGGTTCTAATGAACTGATCGAAGTGCTCCCCTGTTGCAATGCCCTGGATTAATTTGATGTCCGAGTATCCGACACCGAGTTTGTTGCCAACATCATATTTGTGCAAACTCACCTTCTATGCAATGAAATAAATGAAAACTAAGTTGTGAAATCGCAGTAACAAACATATCGCATCAATTGGATCTAACATGCAGGAGATTACCAGGCCCAAGTCTTGCACTAGAATAACAAATCAATGGAGGTGAGGTGAGTGTGAACCACAGACAAAAAAAATACTTGTATTTCATTATTTAATATTCTTATACCATTCTAATATAATATATATAGAACCACATGTAAAATAGATAGCGATTAGCTTAAATAGTTACAATTAATCGATTAATGATTGTAGACTTGTCAGCCACAGCTCAGTAGGCCAGAAATAAAGATCCACAGCCACCGCGGCTGAACCCGTTGCTATAGCATACAACTGCGGTGGCAGTGGAATCAAAGTACAGCTTTAAGTCAACCCCACAACAAACAACAGACCAACTTCAGATCAATAACAGGTACAACCTAAACTTAACAAGGGTCAAAAAACTGAGAATAATAATTATAATAATAATAATAATAATACCATATAGAAAATAAATGAAACATACTTATCTAAAATATCTACTTAAGAGAGTTGGGTTGGGATAAGTGCATATCCACCATGCTCCATTAACTAAATCTGTTGGGACACTAAACTCTAGCAAAAGCTAATATGTATACTCTTAAGCCTGCTAGAATAAACCCAAATTAAAAAATCGCTTAGTCAAACTAAGTAAAACTCACTTCTATCACCCCCCACCCCCCTTTTGACCTTTGCTATCACTGGACCAATATCAACATTTGTCAACACAAATGTCATCTGTTCCAGACAACAACGCTTTCTACTGACATCAGACAGATTCGTCTTCAAACCTTGCACCACTCATAGACTTTACAAAGGCCAACAAACTAATAACAGTAATAAATAACTTCCATGAGCTAAAAAAATATGGAATTGAAAGTGAAGCGTTTAAAGTGAGGGAGTCGCCATCGATGATACCATCGTTGCAACGAGCATAACGTAGGGGCGTCCACCTCGGTGACCTGCAACATTTCCCTCGCTCCCGGCGGGCGGAAACAAAATACATGTGCCGACGACAGTGAAATCTAGCCTACTAGCAAGCGACTAGCCCCAGGCTCATCGTCGAGCCGTCACCCTCATATGTGACCTGGCCGAACCTGCGTGGTGGGACATTGCCATCCGCCCCGCGCTTGCAACGCTCAGGAAATCTTGTTACGCCACCACATATACAAGACGTTGGGGCTGTGGGTAGCCACGCAGAGGACGGCAAGGAGCAGCAGGGGTGAGGGGGAGGGGTGTCGTGACCCCGCCGCAAACCCTCAGCTCGGGAACTTGGAGTAGAAGGCGTAGGTCAAGTCGTAGTTCTTGAAACGACAGAACTGAATGTCGTGACGGAGCCAGTCTCCGAACGAGGCAGCGCGCTCAAGCTCCCGAGGACATCCAGACGACTCTGAAGACTCGTTCGCAAACACCGTCAGCACAAACTTGCCTGGAATCGAGCGCAAGACAACGACATAGCAATTAGCAACTTGCATCGCATTCCCTGGGATAAGACTTTCCTCAAGTTGAACAGAATATGTAAAAATAGATTTTGTTTATGTGTTTTCTGGCCAAAATCATACTACAAAACATGAATTTGCTCCTTGGTGCTCCTTGTTCTTAGACTGCCTGTTGGTTTTAAGCTTTGCCCGGGCATCAAAATATCTCACCAGCCACCAACAGCGGAAATTTCAATAAAATACGGTTGGATTTGTAAACAAAAAAAATGGCACTAAAAGTTAACAACAATTTATCAACATAAAAAAAATGTAAAAAAGACACAAGATATAAAAACGTTGACCTGGTGTTCATTTGTTAAAAGTTGAAACCTATTTGACTGATTCTGCTAAGCAAGAAAGTCGAGGCAGCAAACAAAAACCAGTGACAGTAAAATTCCTTTTAAATTCTATTACAATTGAAAACTATGCTGATCAACTAACTATTCATTCTTCTGGTTACACTAATGTATGCAGGTTTCATGTTTTCCCGATGATTCCACAAGGAAACTAAAACCATCAAGCAAAGGATGAAAACAAAGCTCGACTGGAAAACTGTACCGTGATACGAACCGGAATACAAACCCAGGACTTCCCAATCTGTGTGCCCAGATAGCGCAGTTGGTAGAAGACCTGACTGGCAATAGAGAAGTCGCAATCGCTTACTGGCTTCAACCTACCTGGGTTGAATGTATCCAGCACACGAGTGATGACGTCCTTATAAGACGCCTGCGGCACGTTGCTCTCGAAGCTAACATACGAGAAGTCGGGCTCGGGAGTTATGTGGATCGTCATGTAACAACCCTATAACAGCATTACAACAAAATCATGGGACACAGTGACACATGTCCCGTTGAACACACAGAACGACGGCTTACCGTCCCTTCCTTCGGAAGCGACGTTAAGCCGGTAGTCCTCTTGGTGCTCTTCGACAGGAGTAGGCTAAGTGCCGGCACCAGGTTCACCCAACTCCCTTCTAGGCTAGGTTCATGATCCGGCACATCATCCAATTATTCACCATTAGACCAGTGCCGCATGGCCCGCTGTCAAAACGGTGCATTGTTACTTGTTACACACCAAAAATAAATCAATTAAAGGGCAAATGAGAGATATATTATCCCTAGCAGATTGTCAATGTGCTTGAGCAGCAAGTTTAACGGACCAATGAAAAAGCTGCCCTCAGTCCCTGAACACTCAGCGCAGCTACTTCAGAGGATCTGTGGCCGGTCGATACTTGTTTCATGGTCCTGCTCCTGCCAGTCTCGACTGCTTTGATCCCACGGTAACTGAGAGTAACAAAAGTCTACTTACCGAAGGTAATTCTGGGCCACCCTAAGGGAAAGAGCGTGAACATGTGGTTAGTCACTAGGTAAGCATTCAGGACAGTTTTGGTCTACCTATAGTTAACATAGCAATAGGCATAAGCACAGCGACACAGCAAATTAAACTGTCATTGGCGATCATGACTTTCCAACCTGGCACAAGACTGAGCAGGCTTTGGCTCAGCTATAGATTGTGTTTTCAGTTGAGTCCATTTGAAGTTATATTCAACTATGTAACATGTTTACAGTACAATTGCCACAAAATCTTATGTTTAATTTTACATTATCTAAAAACAGAGCACTCAACAATCTGTCTCAAATCTGTCAGTCAGCCAAGATCGTCCGCTATTTTTTCAAAAAAATTGTGTGCAGTCCCTTATGATAACCAAGTTTTAAGATCCTTGTGTGCTATGCTTGTGCTTATTGCTATGTCAATTGTGTGCAGTCCCATATGATAACCGAGTTTTAAGATCCTTGTGTGCTATGCTTGTGCTTATTGCTATGTCAATTGTGTGCAGTCCCATATGATAACCAAGTTTTAAGATCCTTGTGTGCTATGCTTGTGCTTATTGCTATGTCAATTGTGTGCAGTCCCTTATGATAACCAAGTTTTAAGATCCTTGTGTGCTATGCTTGTGCTTATTGCTATGTCAATTGTGTGCAGTCCCATATGATAACTAAGTTTTAAGATCCTAGTGTGCTATGCTTGTGCTTATTGCTATGTCAATTGTGTGCAGTCCCATATGATAAACAAGTTTTAAGATCCTTGTGTGCTATGCTTGTGCTTATTGCTATGTCAATTGTGTGCAGTCCCATATGATAACCAAGTTTTAAGATCCTAGTGTGCTATGCTTGTGCTTATTGCTATGTCAATTGTGTGCAGTCCCATATGATAAACAAGTTTTAAGATCCTTGTGTGCTATGCTTGTGCTTATTGCTATGTCAATTGTGTGCAGTCCCATATGATAACCAAGTTTTAAGATCCTAGTGTGCTATGCTTGTGCTTATTGCTATGTCAATTGTGTGCAGTCCCATATGATAACCAAGTTTTAAGATCCTTGTGAGCTATGCTTGTGCTTATTGCTATGTCAATTGTGAGCAGTCCCATAGGATAACCAAGTTTTAAGATCCTTGTGTGCTATGCTTGTGCTTATTGCTATGTCAATTGTGTGCAGTCCCATATGATAACCAAGTTTTAAGATCCTTGTGTGCTATGCTTGTGCTTATTGCTATGTCAATTGTGAGCAGTCCCATATGATAACCAAGTTTTAAGATCCTAGTGTGCTATGCTTGTGCTTATTGCTATGTCAATTGTGTGCAGTCCCATATGATAACCAAGTTTTAAGATCCTTGTGAGCTATGCTTGTGCTTATTGCTATGTCAATTGTGAGCAGTCCCATAGGATAACCAAGTTTTAAGATCCTTGTGTGCTATGCTTGTACTTATTGCTATGTCAATTGTGTGCAGTCCCATATGATAACCAAGTGTTAAGATCCGTGTGTGCTATGCTTGTGCTTATTGCTATGTCAATTGTGTGCAGTCCCATATGATAACCAAGTTTTAAGATCCTTGTGTGCTATGCTTGTGCTTATTGCTATGTCAATTGTGTGCAGTCCCATATGATAACCAAGTGTTAAGATCCGTGTGTGCTATGCTTGTGCTTATTGCTATGTCAATTGTGAGCAGTCCCATATGATAACCAAGTTTTAAGATCCGTGTGTGCTATGCTTGTGCTTATTGCTATGTCAATTGTGTGCAGTCCCATATGATAACCAAGTTTTAAGATCCTTGTGAGCTATGCTTGTACTTATTGCTATGTCAATTGTGTGCAGTCCCATATGATAACCAAGTTTTAAGATCCTTGTGTGCTATGCTTGTGCTTATTGCTATGTCAATTGTGAGCAGTCCCATAGGATAACCAAGTTTTAAGATCCTTGTGTGCTATGCTTGTGCTTATTGCTATGTCAATTGTGTGCAGTCCCATATGATAACCAAGTTTTAAGATCCTTGTGTGCTATGCTTGTACTTATTGCTATGTCAATTGTTTGCAGTCCCATATGATAACCAAGTTTTAAGATCCTCGTGTGCTATGCTTGTGCTTATTGCTATGTCAATTGTGTGCAGTCCCATATGATAACCAAGTTTTAAGATCCTTGTGAGCTATGCTTGTGCTTATTGCTATGTCAATTGTGTGCAGTCCCATATGATAACCAAGTTTTAAGATCCTTGTGTGCTATGGTTGTGCTTAGTGCTATGTCAATTAAAGATAGAGCTCAACAATACTTTTGTGGTGAATATACAGCCATTAATTTGCATACCATTTTCGAGATGCCGTTCATGGAGTATCCGCAAGGCTCAAACAGGAAGTCGTCAATCACCATGTTGGGGATCAGCTTTTCTATTCCACTTTTCTGAAATGAAGATAATGCAAGGTCATCAATGTGCATGAAGTATAGCTTTAGTTGGAAGTGAAGACAAGATAGCAGGTTAGCCATGAAGAGTTATTGCAATGCTAGGAGATTATTCAAGGACAATGTCAATATGGCAACTGTTTTCTATCACAAGTTGAGATAATAATTGATGCATCATTTGTTCCCAGGCTGGAACTACCTGTTAATACCAACAATTAAGTTTAGTTCAAACAAGTCAAGATGATAATTTAATTGCTTGGCAATTACGCTCAGCACCAACCAACGCTGTTACAACACTCTTAAACAATATAATGGCTGATTTTAATTGGCATAGGTTTTTGCTTAAAAACACAGATATTTTGGTAATTGTAAACCATAAAATTTAAATAGCACACAAAATACAAGAAAATAAAGAAGTAAAAATATTCAAAATATTTTGCAACATCATGCTAGAGATCAAGGGGACTTTTACTTTAACTAGTTAACTAAAAAGTTTAACCCCATCCTTCCAGGGTCAACAGGTATTTAGCAACGATTAGATTACAGTGAAAATAGTGACGGCTGCTAAACGACATTTCTTTTATGTGACAGGTCAAAGCTTCCCTAAATTATCTCAAATTCAAACGCGCTTCTTTCTGTCTTTATCTCCTGAAACGCGAAGTTAAGCAACACTGCGCTGGGTCAGGTATTGGATGGGTGACCATCATACACATGACCAGTTCTGTTTGGGAGAGAGGTTGGAGGGATGAAAGTTAAGCAACACTGTGCTGAGTCAGGTATTGGATGGGTGACCATCATACACATGACCAGTTCTGTTTGGGAGAGAGGTTGGAGGGATGAAAGTTAGTACATCAACTTCACTCGCCTTGATTATCAACCTCTCGACAGCATGGATTTGTGGAGGAATCCTGTTGTTCGCGTTGTACCGTCCTTCGAAAGGGACGTGAAGCCGGTGGTCCCCTTGGTGCTCTTCAACAGGAGTAGGCTACTCACCGGCACCGGGTTTACCCTCCTCCCTTCTAGGCTAGGTTAGATTCATCATCATCCACTCATTCATCGACGCCATTAGACCAGTGCCGCATGGCCAGATGTCAAAACAGTGCATAGTTAACCACCACAATTAATTAGGTGGTAATAGATTGAAACGACAGGTGTTCCAATTATTGTGACATCATGATATCTAGAAACTATCTTCAATGACAGCAACTTGCTTTGGTTACCCACCTGGGTAGCTTCTGCGGCAGAGGATGACTCCTCGCGAGTGAAGATGCTCATGACGTCTGGGTCGAGGTCGGTCATGAGTATTTCGAGGGTCTGGTCGGGCTCGGTAAGTCCACCGCGCCGGAGCTTGGGCTCCAGGGGATTCAGCGTGTAGAGGAACCAGCAGTCCCGGTTCACAGTCCCCAGGCAATAGGCTGCACCATCTGCAGACAACACACATATCCTGGATAGCAGTTGCAATGGAGACCTTCAAGAGCCAAAGAGCCAACCGTTTCAAACCTGGAGCCTTATAGTTAGTTATATAAGTTTAGAGTTTCAAACCTCTACTTCTAATCTCCAGTTTTATGAAGACTTCTTTTTTCAACTTTATACTTTTTTCTAGTAGGTACAGTACCGAAGCAATAAAAGTACCACAGCAATGAAAATAGATGACACTGCACAGAATTTTATCCTTCACATAATGAGATTTGTGTACAGGTCGGGTGCACGAAATGCTTGTCAAAAACTAAGCGAATGCGCAGGAAAGTCTGGTTTTGACTGTAGATTTCAATCACCCTTGTTCTGGTCTGTATATTTGTTTTGTTCTTGTTTGGGGATCCCAAAGTTCCAGCCTCACCTTTATACAATACGTGCATATACAGAACTTTTTAAACTTAGTTTTAAAAAGTTAAAAATAATTAAGAAATTTAGGGTACTTATCTAGAACAGGCAAGAACACTTTTATGTAAAACAAACGTGGTTAGTAAAGTCTATGAAAATGGATTGAGAAATAATGATAAGTAGTTTATCAGCGTTGTGTGTGTTGCCTAAATGTCCTTGCTGTAAGAACTTTAAGAATATGTCATCTTGAGTGAGTTAAGCCTGACGTTGGTGAAATTGAGTCCTAGAGATTACAGATGTAGCTGCTAGTTTGGTCAATGAGTTGGCTTACCATCAAAGAACTGGTCGAGGAATGCTACTTCTTGCTCAAATGCCTGATGAGGATTCTTCTGAAGCTCTGGACGCTTGAAGTTCTTGCGAGAGTAGAACACGTCCTAGAAAGATTGCTTTACATTCATATGCAAGTTCAATAACACACGACGAATAGCACAAGACATTTTAAAAACGTAACTAAAATATAGTTTCGGAACAAGAGGTTCCCCGATAAATGTGAAGTCTTCATGTAGAAGTGATGTCATGAAAGTCATGTACATCGATTACCAGTTACCATTTATTAGAAGAGGTAACGAAGATGGATCATGTTAGTAGTACTGTTTTGAACAAGCAGACAAAGACAGAAACTTGGATATCAAATTGGAAAAGAAAGTGTGAAAGTGTTTATAAGAGCAACTGCTAGAAAGAGAGATGGGAAACTACAATCTGGAGGAAAGAGAACATAAAGAAAGTTGGATGAACAAAGAAATGAGAAATGGATGGATGAGAAAGTTGGAAGGAGAATGGAAAAAGTAGCTTTTTTTGAAAAGTAGTTGAAGAAAAAAAAATCATTGGCAGAGACTTGAGTAAAATCATCTACCTTGAAGGCAGATGATTGCTTATCCCTTGAAGGCAGATGATTGCTTCTACCTTAAGGAAGTAACTTATGGTACAAATTACAAAACGTTGGGAAATTTAGTCGTTCTTCACTTGGCATTCAAAACCCAGTTCAATTAGTTTTTGTTAAAACTAAGATCATCGTTCTGAGACTTCCGTGTTTTATTTCGAGCCTGGTTCAGATTGTATAAGATTCCTGTTTTGAAAGCAAACAATTAAAGTTGGAAGCTTTCCAGCGAGTTACCTCATTGTTGTTGTAGAGGTTACCTCACGTCACTGCCTCACATATCAGAACTTGTTTTATTATGGTCATCATTCTTGTTATTCACTTCACTTCAAGTTACTTTGCAAATGTATTTAGAAAAACAATGTGTCATGTTATCAGATGCTTGATAACTCAAGGTGCTCCAATGCAATAAACAATAAATCAGTGCTGACTCTGTTTACGTTGCCAAGCTACGATCAGGTTGCCTCTGGGTCATTCCATATCAAGTGCCCATCACTCAAAAACTTCACTATCAGGTCATTCCATATCAAGTGCCCATCACTCAAAACCTTCACCATCAGGTCATTCCATATCAAGTGCCTGTCACTCAAAACCTTCACTATCAGGTCATTCCATATCAAGTGCCCATCACTCAAAACCTTCACTATCAGGTCATTCCATATCAAGTGCCTGTCACTCAAAACCTTCACTATCAGGTCATTCCATATCAAGTGCCCATCACTCAAAACCTTCACTATCAGGTCATTCCATATCAAGTGCCTGTCACTCAAAACCTTCACTATCAGGTCATTCCATATCAAGTGCCCGTCACTCAAAACCTTCACTATCAGGTCATTCCATATCAAGTGCCTGTCACTCAAAACCTTCACTGTCAGGTCATTCCATATCAAGTGCCCATCACTTAAAACCTTCACTATCAGGTCATTCCATATCAAGTGCCCGTCACTCAAAACCTTCACTATCAGGTCATTCCATATCAAGTGCCCGTCACTCAAAACCTTCACTATCAGGTCATTCCATATCAAGTGCCCATCACTTAAAACCTTCACTATCAGGTCATTCCATATCAAGTGCATGTCACTCAAAACCTTCACTATCAGGTCATTCCATATCAAGTGCCCGTCACTCAAAACCTCCACTATCAGGTCATTCCATATCAAGTGCCTGTCACTCAAAACCTTCACTATCAGGTCATTCCATATCAAGTGCCCGTCACTCAAAACCTTCACTATCAGGTCATTCCATATCAAGTGCATGTCACTCAAAACCTTCACGATCAGGTCATTCCATATCAAGTGCCCGTCACTCAAAACCTTCACTATCAGGTCATTCCATATCAAGTGCCCGTCACTCAAAACCTTCACTATCAGGTCATTCCATATCAAGTGCCCATCACTTAAAACCTTCACGATCAGGTCATTCCATATCAAGTGCCCGTCATTCAAAACATTCACTATCTCAGAATTTGACAAAATTTTCAGGAGGTTTAGAACACCGGTAATAAAAACCCCGTTGTTAATGTTTTTGCCATACGCCTAGCAGTTTGCCCGTGGCAGGGGATGGAAAAACCAAATATTTTACTTTTTGCCCCGCACGGCCATTCACTATATTCACTCTAGCGTTTGAACAAATAAACTTAAGAGGATGGGACTAGTTCTAAAATAACTTTAAGGAAAGGTAAGGTCGCCTCTTGACTTGTGTCTTACCTCGACTTTGTCGAAGCCTGCGTATTGCTCGACCAGCAGCAAGAGCGGCTTGAGACATTGCAGCGGCGTGGTGGTGCCACAAGTCTTCAGGATGAAGCGTCGATGAGCCACGAACATCGAACTCTCGCTGCCAGCAAAAGAACACAGTTAAAGAAAAGATCAACAATAGGGACAACAATGACCCGACCACGATATGACTAACTTTAAAACTAGTGATCAACTGATAGAATGGGACCCTTTGTTTGTACAAGCCACAATTCAATAAGCGAGCAAGAAAGTTGAGAGAAAAGAAATAGACGGGCTGTAACATGCTCAAAAACAGACATAAAAAGTCTACATTTCCTCGGCGTTCGCGCCAACATCATCATCATCTTGAGATGCAGCTATTATCAGGATTAGGCAAGTGTCACAGTCTCAATGGGGCAGTGAGAGTGCTTGAGATGCAACTATTACAAGGAGTAGGCAAGTGTCACAGTCTCAATGTGGCAGTGAGAGTGCTTGAGATGCAACTATTACCTGCAGAAGGCAAGTGTCACAGTCTCAATGGAGCAGTGAGAGTGCTTGAGATGCAACTATTACCAGGAGTAGGCAAGTGTCACAGTCTCAATGGGGCAGTGAGAGTGCTTGAGATGCAACTATTACCAGCGGTAGGCAAGTGCCACAGTCTCAATGGGGCAGTGAGAGTGCTTGAGATGCAACTATTACAAGCAGTAGGCAAGTGTTACAGTCTCAATGGGGCAGTGAGAGTGCTTGAGATGTAACTATTACAAGCAGTAGGCAAGTGTCACAGTCTCAATGGGGCAGTGAGAGTGCTTGAGATGCAACTATTACCAGCAGTAGGCAAGTGTCACAGTCTCAATGGGGCAGTGAGAGTGCTTGAGATGCAACTATTACCAGCAGTAGGCAAGTGTCACAGTCTCAATGGGGCAGTGAGAGTGCTTGAGATGAAACTATTACCAGTAGTAGGCAAGTGTCACAGTCTCAATGGGGCAGTGAGAGTGCTTGAGATGCAACTATTACCAGCAGTAGGCAAGTCCCACAGTCTCAATGGGGCAGTGAGAGTGCTTGAGATGAAACTATTACCAGTAGTAGGCAAGTGTCACAGTCTCAATGGGGCAGTGAGAGTGCTTGAGATGCAACTATTACCAGCAGTAGGCAAGTGTCACAGTCTCAATGGGGCAGTGAGAGTGCTTGAGATGAAACTATTACCAGTAGTAGGCAAGTGTCACAGTCTCAATGGGGCAGTGAGAGTGCTTGAGATGCAACTATTACCAGCAGTAGGCAAGTCCCACAGTCTCAATGGGGCAGTGAGAGTGCTTGAGATGAAACTATTACCAGTAGTAGGCAAGTGTCACAGTCTCAATGGGGCAGTGAGAGTGCTTGAGATGCAACTATTACCAGCAGTAGGCAAGTGTCACAGTCTCAATGGGGCAGTGAGAGTGCTTGAGAAATAGTTATAGAAATTGCAAAATTTGGTCAAAAACGTGTGCAATTGGGTTAAATTGGTTGATAATTCAGGTTTACTTCGTAATGGGACATTTTGTTGGTGATTTGAAAGCGTTTTTTTTGGTGAAATATTGATAATTGTGTTTGCATCGTGGCTGGCGAGACTAATTGGGCCATGTCTTACAGTTCGATTTTTATTTGATTCAAAACTTGCCTTTAAGTGACCTGCAGCATCTCGGTAATACTGTTCATGCATGCCTTTTGAAGTTATTGAAGAAATTGAGCGCAAATGCTTTTATTTACGAGAAATATAAATAATTTTGCAAAAAGTTTGACAGATGCAATCATTTGTTTGGTTTTTTAACCACAGCAAGGTGAATGACTTCTCAAACTTATCTTAAAGGCAGTGAATTCAGGATATTCTGACGGCAAATGGGATTAGAATGTCAAATACTTTAAGAAATCGGTCAAACATTGCTGGAGATAATTTTGAATTTTACATGACCGAGCACGACCGAACGCGACATTTCTACGCTGATTTGATGGAATTTTCATAATGAATTTTATTTAAAACTGGGTGGCAAGGAAAGATTTTGACAGTTCTCAAACAATGTCTAAAAACTTAATTACCGAAGAAACTTACAATTTGTCAATTTTAAGTGCTAATCCGTTCATTAAACATGTTTTTAGTAAAATCTGGTGGAGATGTAAAAGGTATTTCACAAGTTTCACTCTCTAAGAAATTATTCAAGAAATCATGCTCGGAAATCTTTTGACAGCCAATGTCGTTTGTTTTCAAAATTATCATCGTGGTCACTTTGGAATTCACAGAGTTTCCACAATGCAGTGACCCCGAGTGACATAAGCGGCAAATTTCAAATCCAATAAATGGGTTTCAACGAATGAAATGGTCAATAGTATTTTGTTTGTGTTTATGTTTAAACCAAAATGCCCACTCCCTTAGAATTTAAAGCGGCCGTCAGGCAGAGAGTACTGCTAGTCTAAATTAATGTTAATTCCCATTTTCAGTGCACATTTAATTCCAACCTTTGGTAAGTACCTACGCTACTTCATGTTAATGGTAGTCTGTGAAATTTATAAAAATATATATTTGTATTCAATTTAAAGTGCATCAATTAAAACTGGTATTTTTATGCAGATTTGAATGATATTAATATTGTTAATATATTTATTTAAATTGTGTTTGTTTAATTAATGTCACTCCCTGCTTACAAATACACGAATCTCGATACAATCCACGGCGGCTGTGACAATTTACGCAGATTGTAACGTTGAGTTTTATACAAATTCTGAACTCGTCCATGCAACAATTAAAATTGCGGTTCAAAACAAATTACATTTGATTCAGATTCCCACCCGGCCTCATTACAGACTGTAATGACATTACCAATCCAAACAAAGAATTTCAAAATATAATTTCTTAGAACTGTAATGACTCATGGTCGACTAATTGTCTACTAAACAATTGAACAATTGGTTGGTCAAGCTTCGCAAACACTTGTGCAACAAGTGCATGAAGTTAGTACCTAGACCCACTCTCCCATGTCATTCATGTGTTACACTTATCACCCCTAGACCCACTCTACCATGTCATTCATGTGTTACACTTATCACCCCTAGACCCACTCTCCCATGTCATTCATGTGTTACACTTATCACCCCTAGACCCACTCTACCATGTCATCCATGTGTTACACTTATCACCCCTAGACCCACTCTACCATGTCATTCATGTGTTACACTTATCACCCCTAGACCCACTCTACCATGTCATTCATGTGTTACACTTATCACCCCTAGACCCACTCTACCATGTCATTCATGTGTTACACTTATCACCCCTAGACCCACTCTACCATGTCATTCATGTCTTACACTTATCACCCCTAGACCCACTCTACCATGTCATTCATGTGTTACACTTATCACCCCTAGACCCACTCTACCATGTCATTCATGTGTTACACTTATCACCCCTAGACCCACTCTACCATGTCATTCATGTCTTACACTTATCACCCCTAGACCCACTCTACCATGTCATTCATGTGTTACACTTATCACCCCTAGACCCACTCTACCATGTCATTCATGTGTTACACTTATCACCCCTAGACCCACTCTACCATGTCATTCATGTGTTACACTTATCACCCCTAGACCCACTCTACCATGTCATCCATGTGTTACACTTATCACCCCTAGACCCACTCTACCATGTCATTCATGTGTTACACTTATCACCCCTAGACCCACTCTCCCATGTCATTCATGTGTTACACTTATCACCCCTAGACCCACTCTACCATGTCATCCATGTGTTACACTTATCACCCCTAGACCCACTCTACCATGTAATTCATGTGTTACACTTATCACCCCTAGACCCACTCTACCATGTCATTCATGTGTTACACTTATCACCCCTAGACCCACTCTCCCATGTCATTCATGTGTTACACTTATCACCCCTAGACCCACTCTACCATGTCATGTGTTACACTTATCACCCCTAGACCCACTCTACCATGTCATTCATGTGTTACACTTATCACCCCTAGACCCACTCTACCATGTCATTCATGTGTTACACTTATCACCCCTAGACCCACTCTACCATGTCATTCATGTGTTACACTTATCACCCCTAGACCCACTCTACCATGTCATCCATGTGTTACACTTATCACCCCTAGACCCACTCTACCATGTCATTCATGTGTTACACTTATCACCCCTAGACCCACTCTCCCATGTCATTCATGTGTTACACTTATCACCCCTAGACCCACTCTACCATGTCATTCATGTGTTACACTTATCACCCCTAGACCCACTCTACCATGTCATTCATGTGTTACACTTATCACCCCTAGACCCACTCTACCATGTCATCCATGTGTTACACTTATCACCCCTAGACCCACTCTACCATGTCATTCATGTGTTACACTTATCACCCCTAGACCCACTCTACCATGTCATTCATGTTACACTTATCACCCCTAGACCCACTCTACCATGTCATCCATGTGTTACACTTATCACCCCTAGACCCACTCTACCATGTCATTCATGTGTTACACTTATCACCCCTAGACCCACTCTACCATGTCATTCATGTTACACTTATCACCCCTAGACCCACTCTACCATGTCATTCATGTTACACTTATCACCCCTAGACCCACTCTACCATGTCATTCATGTGTTACACTTATCACCCCTAGACCCACTCTACCATGTCATTCATGTGTTACACTTATCACCCCTAGACCCACTCTACCATGTCATTCATGTGTTACACTTATCACCCCTAGACCCACTCTACCATGTCATTCATGTGTTACACTTATCACCCCTAGACCCACTCTACCATGTCATTCATGTCTTACACTTATCACCCCTAGACCCACTCTACCATGTCATTCATGTGTTGCACTTATCACACCATTTTAAATTGGACAAAAATGGTTGCTGACTGTTTTTTTTCTCTCTTCATATTTGAAGTCTACACTTTGCTAAGACAGCTTCAAAACTGGGCCAATGTATTTTATGGCCCAACAATATCTACCAGTCAAGGATTTACATTTTTTTGTATCTTCCACTGTGAAGTGTCAAGTTCAAATCAGCCATTAATTAGCATCGTGATTGAAAGGGGTTTAACTTTCAACTAGATAGCAAGTTGACCTACATTCAGATTTAAAAATAACATTTGGAACTGAATTCTGATGGAAGTGTGCTGAATATGCCGTAAGATCTAGTATTTAGGTAGGTATACACTCAAAACACATACCTAGAATACAGATACAATAGTGTTGGCAAATAAACTGGAAAACTCTAACTGCATGCACGTAGACCAAACATTTTCAACTACAAAATGAACTGGATACAAAGATAAAAGATAAAGACTGAAATATAATTCACCTGAGAACGTAAGCATCCACCTTGTCATTGTGTACGAAGCTGATCACTTCACAGTGGACAATTTTCAGCAGGCTTTCCAGTTTCTGTCTGCAAAACAAGAAAACCTGTTTCGTCACCAACCCTAAAAATAATCCGGTTAACATTTATAGCATGGTGCAGGAAGGATTATTTGCCCACGGTTATTTATAGAATTAGAGTATAGAGGTTCAGTCTGTTGGCCCAAAAATGCAAGGCATTAAAAAGTTGGTTGGTAGAGCTATGAGTGCAACATTTGTAACAGATTCATCTTTCACATGGCATCGGTGAAATTCAAAACAAAACAGGCTAGGAAGAAAAATTACTAACTTATCACTATGGGCAAAAAAATAATAAATATATATTATTAAAAATCACATGCAAATTTAAATCAGAGATGAGATTTGATAATGAATTAGAATTCAATAGTTTTATAAGTTAAATTAAAAGTTGGAAATTTTTAACTGAAATATTTTCAGTATATATTGCTTTCTACTTCAATGCAAAACAGATCTATGAGCCTGTCAGATATTGCTCCCATTCGAAAGTCCTTGCCAGATGTTCCAGGCAACAGAAAGTTGAAAATACAAAGCATACAGATCAATTTAGACATTTGTCCACTTGCGCAGGTAAGAATTACAATTAAAAATGCAGTGTGCCAAGGCATGTGGACAGCACAAGCTGGCAGCTAGAGAAGAGGTTCAGAGTAAACTAGGAAGAAGCAAGTAGCCCTAGAAGGCAGGTACTGGAACAAAACCTAACATTATGTTGGGATAAATAGATTAACCTAGGCCCAGGCATTGTCTCCTATGCATATATTGCCTACACCAAAATACACCTCTATACACCTCATTAATGAACACGGCGCATGGTTACAGAGAGTAAAACAATTCCGATATGATTATTTCGTGTGTGATTTAGGTTCTCGTGGGTGCTTGCACGGGCCATTTGTCTTGACGTATAAACGCGGTTCTCCCTAAATAGCACTGATGCTCTCTGCAAGACTAAATTAGAACATCTGTATTCAGGGTTACACGACGTGCACGTGGCGCCAGAGAAACCGGTGCATGCTAAGGTTATAACAAAGTGCTTGCGACATTGATTAATGTTAACCAAGAACGTGATAGATGTTGAGATAGGTGTTCCATGTTGTCTGGGTTCTTTGTCACCTCAGGCGAATTACAACTAGTCTGCACGGAACATTACCCCTCACATCATCACATGCTCATGGTGTGACAATCAAGAGCATGCTGGCCGGCTTTTGCATAACTGGTTTAACGACGACAGTGAGACCGACAGCCCAGTTCTAACTATGTTTCAAAACACATAATGATTTTCACGAAGTACAATAAACGAGCAGTAACGAGTTGCACCCGAAGTGAACCGCCTCTTTGGGCCGCCACCATTTTAAACCCAAGACCAGAAAATGGATCGTTATTGGGAAAATTTTCTATTTCTGGGTCGGAGTAAAAGACGTGCACGAGCCTACCTGGGAATGTTTCTCAAGTCACACTTCTCGAGAGTTTTTTCGGTGCTAGTGAACCATATTTCCAATAATTTCTCAACACCCTCGAAATATTGCACATCGTTATTATTCTCTGAGCCAGCCATCCTCCGGCCGCAGCTAGCTACCCTGTACGATGAACGGTAATCGTTGACTGGGCATGCCAAGTCTGCGACAGGCGCACAGGGCAGGGAGAGAGGAGTTTGCGCTTTACAGCTCCCACGAATCGCTCACTCATGCGAAATATACCTAACGCATGCGCTCAATACATTGTCCCAGCCAGTGGAGGACACAAAGCAGCGCCAAAGTACCGTCACCAAATGTGCAGCGAAAACATCGCACACAAGAAATCGAATTTGTATTTGTATTTGTTTATAAGCTACTGACAAGTACTTTGAAATTATATGGGCCAGATATTCTAGTATAGAATTTTTTTGGTGGGTTGTGTTGTACAAAATATAATAAAGTATTAATAATAGTGGTAGAGTTGTATAGAAAATATAATCATCTAAAATAGTAGTACACCTACTACCACTACCGCTGATTAACACCAACTTAGTTAACACCACCAAAGGGTGAGTCGCTCAGACGTGCTTTCGGTAGATCCTCTTAACTTGCTTCTTATCAAAGATACTATTAAAACCTTCGGTCCTAACTCCTAACAGCGGAGTGGGGAGACTCATAAATTTGTGTATTAGGCTACGTTTTTGCTGCAGTATTTGTAGTTGCGATCACCGGGACTGTTGGGCTGTTGTTAGGTCCCTTACGGTTCCATCGTGTATCAGTCTCAACGCGTGGAAGGAATCGGTTGCTTGATTTGCAAATATGTCGGACGATTTAGATGGATTTGATTCAGAACATGAGACGAACGATGAGGTTCACTCAAATTTGATATCAGCAGTCACCCAGCTAGAAGGAAAACACAGGTAAATTACATCATTTTAGTTATAGGTTATAGTTTGGTCATTTTTGCCAGTATTACACCACTCGTGCCCATGCATGCTCACTAAACGGTTGATTATGGTAAATTGTATCTTGTATTGTTCTTTTTCAGAGTCAAAGTATCAGTCCGAAAGGAGCCAAGTATCGAAGTGTCTGAATTTCACCTTGTGAAGAGTGGAATAGGTCTCCGAGATGCAGTGCACCTCGGAGATCTGGCAGCTTCGCTTGGAAATCAAGCCAGTAACACGCTCATCAGCCAGAAGATCAAGGACACAATAAGAAAGGGTGGCATCAAGACATTGAATAAGCCACTGGAGAAAGTTGAAGCAACTCGGGTAAGTTAGTTGACCTTAAATACCGATTTGAGTAATAAAACCAAGAGATGAGACACTAGATGACGAATCCATATCATTTTCATCGCTGGCAATTGGGAGTCAAGTCTCCGGCACAAGTTCATTGTGCGTACCAATATATGAGTCACTTCATTTACAGATCTTATACTGCACTGCGTAAAGCAGGACGCTGGTTGCACATTTTACTCTATTGATAAGTCGCCCAGCTTGTTGCAATTTTTCTTGCACTTTGTTTCTTGTTTGGAATATTGTTTAATAGTCGTAATGGTTCAATATTTTAATTTCAACTATTTCTACCATATTTAGCCTTGGAATTTTATTTCGTGCAGTGCTTATCGGCATATTTGTAGAAAGAGAACAGCTGACTTAAGGAGGAATTCCAGTAGATTTTGATGCCGTAGACTGTTCTCATGGTGTTTGTTCTACAATTTGCAGATAGATCGCACAGTTCGCTATGAAAATGTTCAAAGAGAAATAGGGAGGTGGGATGCCGTTGTGGAAAGCAACCGAGTGAGTGAAACGCTTTCATTTCCGTTGAACCACGAGACCGTCACAATAAAAGATACAGCAGATCTTGTAAAAAATTTCAAACCTGAGACAGATCTAGAGATTGCGATGGAGGACGCACTGAAGGAGGGAGTTGTGACGGAGGAGGTGGCAATGGAGGAGGTGTCAGAGTTCCCCATGACGCTGCGTGAATTAGTTCAACGGCGCCAGGAGTTGGCAAAACTGCGTGCCCAGCAGTCGTATCGAGAGCTTAAAGAGTTGCGTCATAGTAAGATCAAAAGCAAGAAATATCATCGGATTCTCCGCAAGGAAAAGATGAAGCAGCAACTTAAAGATTTCGAGGTAAGCCTAAGTGAATTACATCAAAACGTTTTAAAACAAGTATACGATTGTATTTCATGGCAACTAATTGAAAGTGTCATGAAAGCAGGTAGAACTTAATCAGGGAGGTTCTGTGCCAAGTGGCTGCTGACACCAAAGTGTTTTTAGATCTTGAAGGAGTCCAACCCAGAGCTGGCGCTGCGGCAGCTGGAGGAACTGGATCGGAACCGCGCCGAGGAACGAGCTTCTCTACGCCATCGCAACACCAGCAAGTGGGCCAAGGGCAAGGCCATCCGTGCCAAATATGACACAGAGGTGAGTTCAAACGTTTCCGCACTGGCAATCCAGTTTATCACCACATCAATACACTTATTCTTTAACAGCTTTGGTGAAATTTGTATGCGCTTACTAAGATTTAAAAGATGGCCACTCCTAGTTTTGTAGTTGGTCATTTCCATATAATTTTCCCTCCATGTTGGAGGTGTTGGTTCATCAAGCAAGTTTGGAAGTGAAGTGAATGACTAATTGTGTTGTCACAGAGCCGCAAGGTGCTGGCCCAGCAGCTCGCAATCAGCAAAGATCTAACGCAGAAGGTCCGCAAGAATGAGAGCAGCGACGAGGACCAACCTGCGAGTGAGCCGCTACCAGTTGCCAGGGGCAACCCCTGGGTCGGCCCCGTTGGTCCCGTGATGGACAATGACGTTGAACTCTTCTACAAGAGCTACCAAGATTACCAGGCAAAGCAGAAACAAAAGACCAACGCAAAAAGTAGGAACGGCGGAGTCATAACCAAGTCGCCAGACCAACCACTAGGAAATCAGGAAGTTGTTGATGTAGAGAATCCTGTGCTTGTATTGAATCAAGAGAATGAGGTGACAGCAAACAGTGACTTCGACTTGGAAGCTGGGCAGGAGACATCTGAAGATGACGCTAGCAAGCTGGTTGGCTGTCCTGCTAAAGAAGCTTTGGTTGGTGTTGCCCGTGGTTGCAAGAGGAAACACGACGAAGGTTCTGCTCGTGGTGGTGGGAAGAAGAAGCGGGTGACGGTGGCCGCAGCCTCTGGCAGCTGGAATGTAGTCTCGGAGATCGCAGTGAAATCCGAGCCGCAGCCGAGTATCGATGCTCTCTTCGACAATATCGACGACAAGTTCAAGAAAGAAGTGAGCTCACGAATGAACGACCTCAGAGTAAAGCTGCAAATTGGAAACGGGGTCTTGCAGGTAGCCAGGGTCGATGGAGCCACCCATGATAACAAAGGTGCGTACATCAATTCAATGTTTGTTTCTTAAAAATTAAACACCCAGATTAATCTGGTGTATCCTGGATTGGTCGGTAGGGTAACTGTCAGGTAACAGTTTGGCAATTGCCAAGAATTGATCAGACTGCTGTCTCTATCAGAGTGGGTTCTTGGGGGTGATGTTTTCTAGCGTTAGTGTTATTAGTGTTATTAGGGTTATTACTTAGTGTAGTGTTATGTTCATGCACTATTTGAAGCCCCGTAAAACTGCAAGAGAACATAAAGAATTTTCAAATAGAATTTTTTCAAGAAAATCAAAATACCATTTTGAAAGATGGTATCAAAAAGGGGCAAATATGGTATCATGGGCAAGATGGGTTACATCATTGAAGATAGTTGAAATAATAAAAAGGGGCAGGGGGGGATTTAATTTTTTTCATAAACAAAATTTATGTTTTATGAAATAAAATTTAAATACTTTTTTTAACTACAGCCGACTCAATTTGAGAAAGAAAGGAGATGCGTGTACCCCAAAATGCAGGGCTGTTTCAGGGTCGTACCATGCGAGCCATTTGAATTGGAGGCAAACAAAACAATAAGTCAACAATAGAAATGATGTATTCATCATGGAACCAAGTTTCATTGATTTCTGAGAGGTGACGATTGGTTGGTTGGGTTAACCATTACACTACAACATTAACAACTTCTCAAACAGCGTTGAAAATTGAAGGCCGTAATTTGAGTTGATTGATTTCAGTGCATGTTTGTCCGCCAGGTGGAAGCCTCGCTATGAAGCGACGGTCGCTGCGTGCTGACCTTGATGAACCTCTGTCTGAGGGTTTGTCCCACGAGCCGTCGTTGAAAGCTCAGGATCCGTCGTTGAAAGCTCAGGAGCCGTCGTTGAAAGCTCCTAGTGCTGCGGTGGTCGGCAGTGGGGACGTTGACCCCGGCAAGTTCCTGCACGTGACGTCAACTCGACTTCACACTCGGCTTCCAGACGAACTCGGTGCCGGCGTTGACGCACTCGATGATCAACAGCAGCGACACGCCGCCATCACCGAGGCTTTTGCTGATGATGACGTTGTTGTAGACTTTGCGTGAGTTCACTTGCTATGTTAGGTTAGGTTGAGTGAGGCATGATCTCACTTGCTAGGTTAGGTTAGGTTGAGTGAGGCATGATCTCACTTGCTAGGTTAGGTTGAGTGAGGCATGATCTCACTTGCTAGGTTAGGTTGAGTGAGGCATGATCTCACTTGCTAGGTTAGGTTGAGTGAGGCATGGTCTCACTTGCTATGTTAGGTTAGGTTGAGTGAGGCATGATCTCACTTGCTAGGTTAGGTTAGGTTGAGTGAGGCATGGTCTTACTTGCTAGGTTAGGTTGAGTGAGGCATGGTCTTACTTGCTATGTTAGGTTAGGTTGAGTGAGGCATGATCTCACTTGCTAGGTTAGGTTGAGTGAGGCATGGTCTTACTTGCTATGTTAGGTTAGGTTGAGTGAGGCATGATCTCACTTGCTAGGTTAGGTTGAGTGAGGCATGATCTCACTTGCTAGGTTAGGTTAGGTTGAGTGAGGCATGGTCTTACTTGCTAGGTTAGGTTGAGTGAGGCATGTTCTCACTTGCTAGGTTAGGTTGAGTGAGGCATGTTCTCACTTGCTAAGTAACTATAAAGTAGAACAACGCACTAAAAAGTGTGTGACGAATCTACCAAGAGAATGACTGATAATCTTGCGCTCCGAGCCTCTAGATTACAAAATGTTTAAAGCTATTGGAGATTAAACAACCAAAAATAAACACTAAAAAGGAAAAAGAACAACTCATGGGTGTTCCTAGGAGAGATTGCAATGCAGTGGACAGTTCTTGTGCTGGTATCTTCTCTCACGGGCTAGACTGTAGCAATGCAGTGGACAGTTCTTGTGCTGGTATCTTCTCTCACGGGCTAGACTGTAGCAATGCAGGGGACAGTCCTTGTGCTGGTATCTTCTCTCACGGGCTAGACTGTAGCAATGCAGTGGACAGTTCTTGTGCTGGTATCTTCTCTCACGGGCTAGACTGTAGCAATGCAGGGGACAGTCCTTGTGCTGGTATCTTCTCTCACGGGCTAGACTGTAGCAATGCAGTGGACAGTCCTTGTGCTGGTATCTTCTCTCACGGACTAGACTGTAGCAATGCAGGGGACAGTGCTTGTGCTGGTATCTTCTCTCACGGGCTAGACTGTAGCAATGCAGGGGACAGTCCTTGTGCTGGTATCTTCTCTCAAGGGCTAGACTGTAGCAATGCAGGGGACAGTGCTTGTGCTGGTATCTTCTCTCACGGGCTAGACTGTAGCAATGCAGGGGACAGTCCTTGTGCTGGTTTCTTCTCTCACGGGCTAGACTGTAGCAATGCAGGGGACAGTCCTTGTGCTGGTATCTTCTCTCACAGGCTAGACTGTAGCAATGCAGGGGACAGTCCTTGTGCTGGTTTCTTCTCTCACGGGCTAGACTGTAGCAATGCAGGGGACAGTCCTTGTGTTGGTATCTTCTCTCACGGGCTAGACTGTAGCAATGCAGGGGACAGTCCTTGTGCTGGTATCTTCTCTCACGGGCTAGACTGTAGCAATGCAGGGGACAGTCCTTGTGCTGGTATCTTCTCTCATGGGCTAGACACTGTAGCAATGCAGGGGACAGTCCTTGTGCTGGTATCTTCTCTCATGGGCTAGACACTGTAGCAATGCAGGGGACAGTCCTTGTGCTGGTATCTTCTCTCACGGGCTAGACTGTAGCAATGCAGGTGGCAGTCCTTGTGCTGGTATCTTCTCTCACGGGCTAGACTGTAGCAATGCAGGTGGCAGTCCTTGTGCTGGTATCTTCTCTCACGGGCTAGACTGTAGCAATGCAGGTGGCAGTCCTTGTGCTGGTATCTTCTCTCACGGGCTAGACTGTAGCAATGCAGGGACAGTACTTGTGCTGGTATCTTCTCTCACGGGCTAGACTGTAGCAATGCATGGGACAGTCCTTGTGCTAGTATCTTCTCTCACGGGCTAGACTGTAGCAATGCAGGGGACAGTCCTTGTGCTGGTATCTTCTCTCACGGGCTAGACTGTAGCAATGCAGGGGACAGTTCTTGTGCTGCTATCTTCTCTTACAGGCTAGACTGTAGCAATGCTGGGGACAGTGCTTGTGCTGGTATCTTCTCTCACGGGCTAGACTGTAGCAATGCAGGGGACAGTCCTTGTGCTGGTATCTTCTCTCACAGGCTAGACTGTAGCAATGCAGGGGACAGTCCTTGTGCTGGTATCTTCTCTCACAGGCTAGACTGTAGCAATGCAGGGGACAGTGCTTGTGCTGGTATCTTCTCTCACGGGCTAGACTGTAGCAATGCAGGGGACAGTCCTTGTGCTGGTATCTTCTCTCGTGGGCTAGACTGTAGCAATGCTGGGGGCAGTCCTTGTGGTGTTTAAACTAGTTCTTGTTGGTTGCAGAAAGGAGCTGGAGCAGGCCAAGGGGGAGGCAGTTAAGCCAGAGCCCAAGGAAATGCCTGGCTGGGGTTCGTGGGTAGCCGACCCCAATGAAGCACGCAAGCGACAGCGTGTGAAGAAACTGCGTAAGCGTGGGCTGAAGACCAAGAAACCGCAGCCGGCTAGGAAGCACCCGATCTCTGTGTTTGGTGTACCGATTATTTATGACAAGCCGTGCAAGGAACTCAAGGACCACCTGGTGAATATTAAATTACACACCTCCAATTGTTAGATCTCAGAGTTGTTCACATTTTTTAAATGTTATTTGCAGTTTTTATGCCTCGTTAAACCACTGTATTGCCTTTCAACGCGATTTTAGGAAGCTCTCGTTCAACTCAAAAACACCCAAACTGTAATGGAGAACATAAAAACTAACGTTTTATGTATTTTCTGAAATAAATAATAATGTGTTTCAGGATTTTATTTTAGAAAATACAAAATACATTAGTTTTTAAGTTATTGACCCTGATTATTTTATTTAGATGCATTTAGGAAGCTTGAACTTGGTAATTGTTATAATTTTATGTGGTTCTTTTGTTATCAGACTTTATCGTTCATTATCGTTCTTTTGTCAAGACTGCTCTTACCCTTGATAAAGTAACTAGTATATGTTACGAAACGTCGGGAAATTTAGTAGCCCTTTACTTAGCATTCAAAACCCATTTCAAATAGTTTTTCTTAAAACTAGTGCTAAGGATAAATCAAGTAGACATGAGTCTAAAAACAATCATAAAGATTCCAGATGATTCTAATTTTCAGGGGCTTAGCAACTCCTGGATGAGATGTCACAGGACAGAACATGGTCTGTCACTTTTCCTCCAATCCCATTTTGTATCTCCAAAGATTGTGGTTGTTGAAGCTCCCCTTCCATCCTCCCATCCATTCCAATCCATCACCAGAAAAACCACAAACCTAAGTAATCGCTAAATAAAAAATGTATAATTTTGCCGTCATTTTGTAACACATGCCTGTAACTTTATCAGAAGTGAAAGCAGTTTAAAATAATGTTCTGATTGATTTGATTGCAGGTGCGTGACCTTCCGTTCCCCTTTACGAGTGTGTCAGCATATGAGGCCAGCATCCGAGCTCCTCTGGGTCGCACTTGGGTCACAGAAGTCGCTCACCGCCGCCTTACAGCACCCAAGCTGGTCACAAAACTTGGCACCGCCATTAAACCGATGGATGAAGCATCCCTTGTCAAGACAAACACCTTGCCGCTGCCACGAAGGAATCCACTTGGCGGAAAGCAACGCAAGGACATCAAGCCAAGAAGCTAGAAACACTTACCTCGATGTTTTGATAGAAGACCATTTCATTCGGTTGCTTGGTACCAAGCATTGTTTATCTTGTTTTGCTGGCAGAGCAACTGAATGTTCTGCCAGCCAATACATGGAGGAATGAACAACAAACTTGTGTCTTCCCATCTTGATTCTAACCTCACACATTGCAACTATTGCACTTCAGGTGTTTGAAAATGATAAAAACACAAAACAGATGCTGCACTCGAGATATTTCTACATCAGTGTTTAGAACCATGAGGCTGTGAATACTCACAGTCACTCTGATTCCAGTGACGCTATACCACGTCACAACCTGTCAAACTTGAGTAACTACAATTTGATGTTGGATGCGTTTAAAAATGTGAAATCTGATTTAGATTGCAATGTGCAATAGAAACTTGATTACCGTCTCAAAAATTGAAAATTTGGAAAATGTCAGAATGGTACCTGTACTAATGTTTCTAATAATAAAATACCCCACGCAGCGTTTGCAATTTAAATCAGATTTCACACCTCAGTGTCTTTTCCCCTAACAAATTCAGTATTTAATTATAGTTTATTTGTTGCAAGTTTGATTCATCTAAGTGTAGCTGTCAAACAATTGGTCAAGGCAAGTGAGGTAAGATCTTTGGGTAAGATGCTGAGATATGCATGGGTTGCAGTGGGATTTCATTGTTTTCTCTAAGAATCAGTTGGAGGTTGTGCAGTGTCACTTGCTATGTGTCTGAAGACCCATGAAATCAGGTCACTGAAGAGTATTTAGTAGAATCATTGGTTGCTAGTAATTAATTCAGTTCTGCAAGGGACATCAGGTGCTTCTCCTATAAAATGATCTTGAGCTAATTCTATCATTTGTGTCAGATAAACTTTATTAATTCTTTTACACATTTTTCTTGTAAATTATCTGTTAAAAACAAATGCAATGCTAATTTTCCTGAAGTCTGAAGCAGAGAAAATTGTATTCACATGAATTAAAACATTTTGTAAACAGAAAGGTATTTATTGAGCACTTATTTTTGCATCCAATGCTTCAGCTTGTCTTGCTTTTCTTCATCTTTTTCTTCTTGTTTGGGTTCGGCTGAATGTTTTTGACAATGAGAGGTCGATATGTCGCCAGCTTCTTGGTTGGCACCGCCTCCTGGATACCCTCGGCTGCCAAGAAATCCTGCAGCTCGACTTTATTCTTCGACTTACAATCCACATCAGTCTTGATGCCTGGCCAGTTGGACGTAGAACACTCGGTCGAGAAAGAAATGAAATCTTCATTGCCACCCGCGGCCTTTCTTTTGTTTGTTGTCGCTCCCTTGACGCCAGACCCTGGACTCTTATCTCTTGTTTTGTAATCACCTCCATTGTCTGAAGTCAAAGTTTCTTTCTTGACTTCAGAACACCCCCAACCTGCGGCAGCTTCTGCGAAATCTTCTCCGTTACCTTCCGCCTTCATCGTCTCGGCTTCTGCCGCAAGCCAAGCGGCCAAATCACTTTTACCGTCCGAAAGCGGAACAAAAGCTCGTTCCTTCCTTGACGACCGGTAGCGGTAAACACTCCCCTCAACTTCCTGTTCTGCAATCACTTCACGTTTCACCGGAATTTCCAGCTCCACAAGTTTTGAGTCGTCTACGTTTTTGACGTGTTGGCAGGACTGAGCCGTGCCTGCGAGTTTCTGCACTTGTTTTATCAGCGGCTGGAAATGAAGACCTTCCGATTTCGAGCTCGACTTCTTGAACCCAAGAGCAAGACACCCGAAGCCCAGGCATTTACGTGTCGTCTCCTTCAACGTTGCCATGACGATGACAGGAACATCGCGTTTAAAACACATGTCGACGACGGTCTTGCCGAGACTCTGCGGCTGAACGTTCCCAGCAACCAACACAGCGGCCACCAAGTTGCCCTTAGCAACAGCTCGGCTCACGCTGTTCCATCCCAGGAACAGTTTGGCTCTAGCGGATGAAAAACAAAGTATCGTCACTTGAAGATTCACCAATCAGCCTGCACATGCAACTTCAGCAATGTGCAACTCATAAACACACTGCTAGACAAATATTTAAAGTAAACCTTACGGTATTTTTTGTAAACTGGCAATGGATTAATCTTCAACCATTGATTGTGTTTTTAGATTTAATCAGAGTCCCAGTGTTCGTGATAAACTTTCTACCGAGCTGCTAGAATACAGAATACACCACTTTATTCACCCCCCTTTTTGACAGCTTATTTATCTCGACAAGTTTAGTGCTTTCCAAAAAATAAGTCAGTCCTGGGATATGGCTATATTATATTCAGGAAGTGTCCTGAACACATCCTGAACACATTCTGAAAAATGCAGCTGCCACTTGTTATGTCTAACTAAGGCCCAAGATATCAAAGCTTGCTAAAAATAACATTTTATTGAAATTTTTTACAAAAACAAAGAGAAGCTTTGAATGTGTCCTAGAAATTTGCTCCAAATTGGTCTTCGTATTTAATCATTAGTGAGCAAAAAAACAAGCACAGAAAACTAAATAAATACATATGTTTTTTTGGGGTAGTTAAGTTGAGAACTAAAGACTAACCTTAATGTCTTAGACAAATCATCTGTGCGTGAAGCGTAAAGCTCTTGACGCATTTCTTTCCGTTCTGCCCCTTTCACTTTCTTCACGATGTCCAACGGAAGAGAGTTGCTAGGTAGCCTCACTGGTGCCAACAAGCTAAAACAAGCCAACATTCCAACTTAAAAAACAGAGACATGTGTTTGGGTCTCAGAAAATAGCTGTTATTATTTATCTTGAAACTCTTGGCTTGAATTTAGTCGTCGAAATGGGGACGGTTAAAAATTTGATATTCTCGAACTTTTAGTGTGTAGTCCTTGAAATTAATTTACTTGAAATGTAATTGGACACATAATTTTCAGTACACATATTCACCCACTGCACAGGTGTGGAGGGTCGTTCATGATAATCTACTGTATTTTTCTGTTTTGACATATATTTTATAACTGATTGTAAAAATATTGCCAGCTTCTTTGGTAAAATTGACTTATTTTAATTTTTTCATGTATATTGTATTTAACAAAATGTTAAGTCGGATCTTTTGATGGTGGAGCTAGAATCACAGAATTTCTAGGCTTCACTTACTCTTCACTTATTTATATTTGTCACACAGAAAAGTCCATATGATAAGTTCATACGTTCATTTGCCACAGACAGGTTATCTGACCAATGAAAGACTGGCTCTTACAAACCAACTTTAAGACTAAACAAGTTCAGAACGCAAAAAGGTATCTAGAAAATTTCATCCGAATCATAAAATTAAAAAAAAAAAATTACTAAGTGGTGAAATTGAAGATTTACTTTGATGAGTAAAAGGACTTTAAATTTGTCAGGAGATTTGTCTTGTAAAATTTGCTTCAATGTATTTAAAGTAAGCCAAGTGCACAAGTGCAATGGTAGAAGTTGAGAGCTATTTTAGTGCTTGGAGAGGGGCTTGCACTAGACTCATCCTTTCTGGAAGTGAGAAAATACAATTCAAAGAGATGGAAAAAATCCTCCGCTAGAAAAACATTCGTAAAACAAACCGTTCCACAAGACACTAATTTTATTTGCAAGCTTACCACAACCATGGGTAGAATTAGAAATATCATATAGGTATCACAAAAATTCTCATATTCTTACCGTCTAAGTAATTTATTCAATTCATGGTCAGCGTGCATATCCATAACTGGCCTAAAACATGAGAATGGTAGATCAAGAGTGCGTTTCCATTCAGAGTTGAGATTTGTGTTTCAATTGACAAAGGTATATACAAGTACAGGCTGCATGCAGAATTTTTGAGATGAGGCCGTAATATTTGCTTTCACATGATATTGTATGGTTCAGTATAGTGGCAAAGCACTCTTGGAGTTAAAGCAGTTCAAGTCTTGCTGACTATAAAATCAATCTGCTTAAGCAAGTGACTCGTAGGGAAATGTAGGGAAAAAAAACTCAGTTGATCGTTAAGTGAGGCAACAACGGTTATAATAGAAACCATATTGGTAATTAACTGTTTTCACCACTGACTTTAGAACAGTGTTTACCAGAGATTTAAGACATTTAAAGATTTATCAATTTTCCACTACAGCATTTCCCTAACCTACAATTTCAGGGTTCACAATCAAATTGTTCCTTACCAGTCATCAAACTTCTGTGGCCAGGCTAACACATTGCGAGATTTGGAACACTTTTTTGCAGTTTTTTTTGCTGATAAAGTTTTGCTTATTTCTTTCGCTGACAAAACAGGAGGCCCCATCGTCTGTACCAAGTCTGTACCACTGAAACATTCACCGCAGCCACCAAAATCCAACCTAACCTGTACACGGTGGATGAACCAATCAAAACCCTAACTCACATAGCACGTGATAAATAACCATAAGCAGAAATTCAAACCACAACTGAATTTATAAATTGTATTAACTCATAAATGTTATGGTATGGCCATTATTACATGTAATAATGGCCTTTGTATGTCCTTGGTTACCTGTTATATAAGGGATGCGCTGTAAAGAATAAAGCAGTTGAAATCAGAGAGTCACGTTGTTAGTACTTGAGTCCTGCCTGTCCCAACATAACAGTGGCGACGAGGATGGGATCTGCATGAATTCTCGGTTCTATGTTCGGATATATATTCTCCATTCTATATTCTGATTTCTGCATTCTGATTTATAAATTCTAAACTCTAAACAAAATTCACCACCATGTCGTTCGGCAAAATCGACACATTCAACGAAGCAGACGTGGACTTCACGACTTACAGTGAACAATTGGCACACTACATGTCAGCAAACTCCGTACCAGCAACAAAGAAGGTATCCGTACTGATTTCACTGCTGGGGACGAAGCACTTCATGACTCTAAAAGCCTTACTCAGTCCCGAGGACCCAGCTTCTAAGACGTACGATGAGTTGATAACTATTCTATCAACGCACTTCACGCCGAAAAAGATTGTTATGACGGAACGTTTCATTTTCCACAAAAGTGAACAATTAGAGGCCGAAACAATCAACGACTTCGCAGTCAAATTGCGTAAATTAGCGGTTACATGTGCTTTCGGAAATTATTTGGACGACATGCTACGCGATCGTTTCGTAATCGGGCTAAGATGTAAGGAGACGCAGAGCAGATTATTAGAAGAAGATGACCTCACGTTTAGTCAAGCTTACACAAAAGCAATTAGCGCGGAAACGGCGTCACGCCAAGCCAATTTTATGCACACGGCATCGCCGTCGGCGTGGCCATCCGAGGGACAGGACAAAGAAATCCACGCGTTACACCTTCGAGGCAGTACAAGCAAGAAGCCACCGACATCAACAAGAGATCGCCCCGTGCCGGTAGGAAGCAAGAAAAAGAACTCGAAGACGCGGTGTTTCCGGTGCGGTGGAGACCACTCATCGCGGGAGTGCCGTTACGTTTCCTTTGTATGCAGAAAGTGCATGCAAAAAGGCCATCTGGCAAGGGTCTGCCAGAACAAGACTGCAATCCGACAGGTCGTGGAAGAGGAGGGCGACCAGACGGAGGACGAAAGCGAAAATGAAGATGGGGAAGGGTTTAACACACTTCACACTACAAGCACTTCACCAGAGAGGACTTCACTAGGACCATGTACAACCCGATGGGAAAGATGGCGGACAAGGGCGTGTCGTCAAAGTAGTAGAGCGACTAAAGATCAAATTCGGTCATGTTCATGGAACATTTAATTGATTAGCGTGTTTTTTCAATTGTGCTTAGTGTTATGCTTCGTATAGTGTATGAGTTCGAGTGTGATAGGCTGTGAAATCGTGATAGGCTGTGAAATTTACTAACATCCCTGCAACTCGGTCCTGCCATCATGGATAAACACCGCACCAAGACGTACACCAACTCAGCATTCAAACCCTCGCATGAACTTATCAAGAGGATAAGATGGCTAGAGACGGAAGTGCAATCACTCAAGGAATCGCTCAAGACTTTACTGAGAGAGAAGAGCCAAAATAAACCACATGTGAATAACGGAATGCAAATGCCCAGGCAAGCACATCAGCCAGCTACACCAGCTCCATCTATAGAGAATAGATGGCAGCTTCACGAAACCGCGGGTAACGTTTTCAATGCATCGCCGCACCACTCCCTAGCTCACTGTGTGGCGGCCGACTTCAAAATGTCGCTAGGAATAGCGCAACAGTTCAAGAAAAAATTCGGGAAGGTCGAAAAACTCAAAGCCCTGAAACTAACTGCCGGGGAACTGGCGTGCCTAAAGAACGAAAACAGGCAGATATTCTACCTAGTCACAAAGACGCGATCCATGGACAAACCTAGCATCGATGTTTTCCAAAAAAGTGTACTGGCCCTACGTGACGAATGTATCCGGGCCAAAGTGAATAACTTAGCAATCCCCCCAATCGGTTGTGGACTCGACCAACTAAAATGGGGAATAGTGAGAGACATAATAACTAGTGCATTTAGAAACACAAACATCAATATCACAGTGTACTTTAAGCCCAAAGATCAACTTCCAATAGACACCAAAAGATTTCTCCAAAAATGGGAAGTTCCAGACCAAATAATACTTGACTTGCTTCCTACTCCAATGTCGCCACAATGGATTGCCATGCCGCACCTGACTGGCTTGGAGCCCCCTGCTCAGCCGAGTCAAGCTGCCTTCGAGCAACAACAACTGCCGCACCTGACTGGCTTGAAGCCCCCTGCTCAGCCGAGTCAAGCAACCTTCAAGCTACAACAACAGCCGCACCTGACTGGCTTGGAGCCCCCTGTACAGCCGAGTCAAGCTGCCGTCGAACAACAACAACTGCCACACCTGACTGGCTTGGAGCCCCCTGCTCAGCCGAGTCAAACTACCTTCGAGCAACAACAACTGCCGCACCTGACTGGCTTGGAGCCCCCTGCTCAGCCGAGTCAAACTACCTTCGAGCAACAACAACTGCCGCACCTGACTGGCTTGGAGCCCCCTGTACAGCCGAGTCAAACTACCTTCGAGCAACAACAACTGCCGCACCTGACTGGCTTGGAGCCTCCTGCTCAGCCGAGTCAAGCTGCCCTCGAGCTACAACCGCCGCACCTGACTGGCTTGGAGCCCCCTGCTCAGCCGAGTCAAGCAGCCTTCAAACAACAACAACTGCCGCTCCTGACTGGCTTAGAGCCCCCTGCTCAGCCGAGTCAAGCAGCCTTCAAACAACAACAACTGCCGCACCTGACTGGCTTAGAGCCCCCCACTCAGCCACAAGAACAGCATTTACGCAGGTCGAAAAGGCCAACAAAACGTAAAAACAATATGGACTTATGACGTTGTGAAGAAACAGCACTGGGAGTAGAAAATTCTCCTGACATGAGCAATCCTGAAAATCTCCTCAAAGTGACCAAAAAAGACAAAACTACAATGACGCTTGTCAGCGCTGGTGGCAGCCTTACTAGCAAAGAGACTGAAGATTCCCATGCACCCTTTCTGCAGACCCAAACAACAACAAATCACGTGACCATAACAAAGACCAAAGACCACCAAAACCACCCCTTCACCCTTATAGCCCTCAACATCCAAGCAATCAGGAATAAATCCACACAAATAGAACTACTCACAAACACCCACTCGCCCGATCTCTTATGCATCACCGAGCACTGGCTACCTCCCACCGATACGTTCTTCACTATACCTCACTACGTCACAGCAAACATTTACCATCGCACCTCCTCCTCCCATGGCGGTGTAGCTATCTTTTCAAAACCAACCCTTACCACCACCCCCATCAACCTCTCACCGTTCACTGCAGACAAAATTCTTGAATGTGCAGGCATCCTCTGGACCCCAACCACCTCAAAACCCCAACCGCACATAATCTTGACCGTCTACCGCTCTCCCTCTGCCTGCCCAAACTCTTTTCTCATGCGACTAGAAGAAATCATCATCTTTGTTTCAAAGAAATATCCCAAAGCAGGCATCACCCTGTGTGGACCCTGATGAAAATTCTAGTTACCATTTCTAGTGCCAGACTAAGCTAGACCTTACTAGACTAGACCTTGCCAGAAAATCGGGTTTTAAGGCGCCTTGTAGCTAGAACTAGGGTTGACTAGATTTCACTGGAGTTGCATGGAGCACCATGGAAACAGCCAGACTTAGCTAGGGTTTAGTGGTACTAGACAGATTTAGCTAGCCCTAGCTAGCCTAGACGTTGCTAGACGTTGCTAGGGATGGATGGAGCTTCATAGGTGTTGCTAGCCCTAGCTAGCCTAGACGATGCTAGACGATGCTGGACGTTGCTAGGGATGGATGCTAGACGTTGCTAGACGTTGCTAGACGTTGCCAGACGTTGCTAGACGTTGCTAGACGTTGCTAGACGTTGCTAGACGTTGCTAGACGTTGCTAGACGTTGCTAGACGTTGCTAGGGATGGATGCTAGACGTTGCCAGACGTTGCTAGACGTTGCTAGACGTTGCCAGACGTTGCTAGACGTTGCTAGGGATGGACGCTAGACGTTGCTAGACGTTGCTAGACGTTGCTAGACGTTGCTAGACGTTGCTAGACGTTGCTAGACGTTGCTAGACGTTGCTAGACGTTGCTAGACGTTGCTAGACGTTGCTAGGGATGGATGCTAGACGTTGCTAGACGTTGCTAGACGTTGCTAGACGTTGCTAGGGATGGATGCTAGACGTTGCTAGACGTTGCTAGACGTTCCTAGGGATGGATGCTAGACGTTGCTAGACGTTGCTAGACGTTCCTAGGGATGGATGCTAGACGTTGCTAGACGTTGCTAGACGTTGCTAGACGTTCCTAGGGATGGATGCTAGACGTTGCTAGACGTTGCTAGACGTTGCTAGACGTTGCTAGACGTTGCTAGACGATGCTAGACGTTGCTAGGGATGGATGCTAGACGTTGCTAGACGTTGCTAGACGTTGCTAGATGTTGCTAGACGTTGCTAGACGTTGCTAGACGTTGCTAGACGATGCTAGACGTTGCTAGGGATGGATGCTAGACGTTGCTAGACGTTGCTAGACGTTGCTAGACGTTGCTAGACGTTGCTAGGGATGGATGCTAGACGTTGCTAGACGTTGCTAGACGTTGCTAGACGATGCTAGACGTTGCTAGGGATGGATGCTAGACGTTGCTAGACGTTGCTAGGCGTTGCTAGGGATGGATGCTAGACGTTGCTAGACGTTGCTAGGGATGGATGCTAGACGTTGCTAGGGATGGATGCTAGACGTTGCTAGACGTTGCTAGACGTTGCTAGACGTTGCTAGGGATGGATGCTAGACGTTGCTAGACGATGCTAGACGATGGATGGAGCTTTATAGGTGTTATTAACTGTGGAAGAATAGCTTAAAAATGTATGTAGTTTTATTCAAAATGATTTGATTTGAAACAAATAAGTATTTAGACAACGACAACGACTTGTTGTTCGGAGGCCTCTTGGCCAGTGACCTCTTGGCCAGTGACCTCCTTCGCGGCGGCTTTGGCAGAGGCTCTGTCTTGTTTTAGGATATCCTGAATTTTTGAGGTCAGGCGCTCGTTCGTCTTTGCCAATTGGAATTCTATGTCCCAAGCGTTGTATTTTAGAGGCCTCCTCTCCATCCACCTTCGAAAGTGATCTATGAAGAGAGAGGAAGTATCAGAATAACTGCCTTGGAATGGAGAAATTTAGAAAATTGATATAGATTGATATTGATTGGTATTTCGATAATTTGATATTTACGAATTACGAGCAAAATGTTGAAACAAATGCCAAAGCATATCATTTATCTTCCCAATTGAAACAAAATATTATTTACAATTGAACAAGAACATGAAAAGAGAGTTTACGATCCGTAGTTGACAGCTTGGCCGCCAATGTGAAGGCATTTTGTGCATTTATTTATACGGCAGTGATCTTCATGAAAACACCTTAGGTCTGAAAAAAAATGAACAAACCGGGTTTGAAACGCTAAAAATGTTTTACTTTATTTGCTAAACGTTTCAAATACAGTTCCGTATTCTTGGTCAGTAGCTGATGAAGAATTCGAAACTGTATTTGAAACGTTTAGCCGTTGAGTGCAGGTTATAGGTAGAGTTTCAACGTCAATGTTACAGTCTCTGCGTGAAAGATGACCGCCAAATGACTACCTTACCGACAAAAATGCAGAGTACCAGAACATCACGTTGAGTGGAGCCACTGTCGTATGAATTTTAATTTCGATATTTCTCGTAGGTTACTCGCTTTTGTGACTTTTCATGCTCAAAAAATCTGCATCAATGTTTACCTCAACGATTGATAAACACGTAACGATATTCAAAAGCGAGTTAACCTACGAGAAATATCGAAATTAAATTTCATACGACAGTGGCTCCACTTAACGTGATGTTCCGGTACTCTGCATTTTTGTCGGTAAGGTAGTAATTTGGCGGCCATCTTTCACGCAGAGACTGTAACATTGACGTTGTTTCTCTACCTAGAACCTGCACTCAACGGTTTAGCAAATTAAGTGAAACATTTTTAGCATTTCAGACCCGGTTTGTTCAGGTTTTTACAAACTATTGCTAAAATTAGGGTAGCATTTAGACATGAGTCTAAGAAGTTCAAGTAAAATAGTATTTTTATTATCTTACCACAAAATTTTGGAAACAAATAAATACAATATTGCATTCGTACCTGAAAGGGCGTTCACCTTCAGTGGGGATAGACAGGGCTTAGTCAATTTATTTCGCCGGACTTTTCCCTTCACAGATTTAAGGGCCAGCGTTCCCCGCCCCCAAATTGCCAGAGCCAAATCCCGGACGAAGATCGACTCTGATGAAGAGCCCTCGAGAGCGTCCGCTTTCCCCTTCATTACCCACACATTATACCCCAGATGGATCTGAAACATTAAAAACACCAGTCAGGTTTTGTTGAATGTGATAAAATAGTCACTAGATTCACCTCACTTCGTGGATTATGGAACACGGCAGTTAATCGTTTATTGTCCGGGCAATTACAATCCGTTCGCAGAGGCATTATAAATGCTATACGAGGTAGAAAAAGAATGTCTAAGCAATGCATGTCACATCTTAGAATATATTCGGTTGTTTGGATGATCTTTGTCGAAGTCTAACATATATGCTCTATAATATGCTCACCTTGTCGTCCAGCTCTTGTAAGAGGGGAGGGTAAGCAGACTCTGGTGCCGAAGTTTGCTGGGTACTAGATATGGTATTAGCGGCCGATGATGTTGCTGGAAGAAATAAGTTTAATTACAACAGGAATTTAAGTAGATAAATAGTATTTGCCAACACGAAAAGTAAATTTTAATAATGACATACGTATGGCTTGAACACCAGTGAAGATATCCTCAAGTAACTGCCTTGTTTCTTTGTTGTGTGATTGGCGTTCCCAGTTCCCAGAGCTCCTTGTTCACTCGCTCCAGCTCTGTTTCTAAAATTAATATTTTTTTTTCTGCCTCGTGGCAGATCTGGCACGGTCCCGGTGGCAGTACGGGTACTGAACGTTCAGCTGCCACACTGGTGCTGGTGGCAGAGGCGAAATTTTGTGTCGCGTTTTCCAGCTTACGCTTTTTTAACTTGCCGCTAATGATCTCGCGGAGATGGTCTTCGCGGTTGATCTTCTGAATTAAGATAACATTAAAATCGCATAAACATAACATGCTCTCAAACTAATACATGTTAGTAGAGACGAAATTGTAAATGGAAATCATCTTCCTACCATGGCCGACGCCCTGTCGGGACTAGACCCCTTCTTTTCGCTTTCCCCTTCAGATAGCAATGAAGATGACGAGTCCGACTCGGCGGTCTCCAATGCATTCGATGGCTTCGTGCGGATCCTTGGTCCTAAAGAACTACCAAAATATGGCATATCCAACTGTCGTTTCGCTTCCACCAGTTTCTTCTGATCTGGAAAAAAAAAGAAACCTACATCAGAGCTGATCTAGTGCGTGCACCAGCTACCGAGACGCAAGACAGTGTGCAAAATAAACTTTCAATTTGAGTTACAATTAATCAATAGGCTTCGAAGGCTAAACTTTTAACTCCAACAACGTCTAGCAACGTCTAGCAGGGGCGCCGACTTTTGAAAAGTCCGAGGGGTGCCCATTAAAAAATTGCAACCCTGGGGGGGGGGGTTTAAAAACACATATGTAGGTATTTTTGTAATGTTTGCAAGTAACGTTTCATTTACTTTTACTTGATTTTTAAAATATATAATGGCGGTGAATAGTTCTGCACAATCGCAAATTCAATCAAGCTTGCAGATCAACACTGTGACGAAGATTGTGTCGTATATATTGTTGCCTGATAGCTAAAATATCTACTAGAAGCTTCAACACATGTCAATTGTTAGTATGTCAATATAGAGTCCGAGATGAACCAGTGGCTCGATGTCTGTACATATCACAGATAGTACATATAGTAATTTGCGACTAACAGCGCCAAGTAAACATGAAAAAATCTAAAAAGTAAAAAATATAACCAAAAATCCGAGGGGTGCGCAGCACCCCTCGGATTTTTTCGAGGGGTGCTCTAGCTAGTGTTGTGAAGCTGAAATTTTCATTTGAAAATTTTCAGTTGAAATTTTCAAGAAAAAATTTTTCAATGGAAAAAAAAAACTCTTCAAAACTTATTTAATTCCACTAAGAATTCAACTGTGGATATTGTAGGGTACTTTAACTTTATAGCTTGGCACCCTTGCTGTGTGAACAGCTGATTAGATAGTCTAAAATTTTTTGATGAAATGGGGAAGAAATTGAAGTCACTTTTAGCACACTTAAACCATATTAGTGAAAATGGAGACAAAAAGAACGTTGTGTTTGGATGTAAATTTTGCAATAGGAAAACAGTCGTCAACTCTACTCAAATGCTGCAGCATATTTCAAATAAATGTTGGCACTGTCCTGGCATTGTTAAGCATGGGGCCACTAGCATGGTAAAAAATAAGTGTTTGTACATAATATTATCTATCTACAAATCACTTATTATAGTCATCCATTCAAGCCAGGTATAATTAGAACACAAACATTGTTCTCTAGTGCATTTCACTCTTATTTATGACATTTTTTAGGAAGAAATCGATACTTTATTTTCCCTAGCAGTGTATTCGAGTGGATCATCGCTCTGGCTGGTTGAAAATAGACACTGGGAAGAGTTTTAATAAAATACGTCCATCATAGAAAGTATTGTCCCGGCATTATTGTGGCTGCAATTGCCCACCAGATTCAATTAATCTAGTTGAATTCATTGAAAATCTAATTATTTGAGGAATCAGCTCTTATCCATATTTAGTTGTAAAAAAACAGAATTTTTTCCAAAATTTCCAAAATTTTCAAGAAAATTGAAAATTTTCATGAAAATTTTCAATAAAAAAATTTTCATGAAAATTTACAACACTAGCCCTAGCACCCGGGCACCCACGGAGTCGGCGCCCCTGACGTCTAGCATCGTCTAGGCTAGCAAGGGCTAGCAACACCTATGAAGCTCCATCCATCCCTAGCAACGTAGCTAGCAATGTTTCATGGCTAGCCCACGACACCTAATGAATAATGCTATTGACATTTGAATTCTGTGGCGAGATGCTATGAGCATTCTTGGAAATATTGCTGGTGCAGTACATTTTTTTAGGAATTCAATTTCATTTCTCACTTAACTAGCGTAGTTCCGAATAATAATAATAATAGTATGCTCAAAAATACGTTACTTTTATGGTACCATGCATTTCACAGGCAACGGTGAGTTGAAAACAATTTTGAATGCTGGCTAAACCGTTCAAGATAACCTATTACAGCAAGCGAGAGAGATATAGATAAAAGAGTAACTTATAGGTTTGGCTGGCTCGCGTTTTGATATTTTTGTCAAGAAAGCCAAAAAAATGATCACAAAAATGTTGAATTGAATTGAGTTGACTTTAGCTAGGTATATTAAATTATTTTAACAGGCAAAGGAAAGCAAATTTTAAAACACGACAAGCCGAAGCGATGTAGCTAAGTTTTGTTTCCAACCTAAATAATAGCCAGGCCTGAGTGGTCAAGATCAGCTTGACGTAATTCACAATATCAGCTATCAAACTTTTGGGTTTCATAACGAAAATAAAGTGTCAATAATTTGACACATAAACTGTTCGACAGCTACAAAAAACCACCAAACACGCTTTGATTGCTTAGATTTAAAAAAGTACCGTCTTTGTAACAGAGAGGTAATAAAACAATGTTCTGTTTAAGGGACATCAAGTATAGGAAGCTCTAAACTTAATAAATAACATATGTTAACACTTACGGCCAAGTTGAATGATTGAAGCTTTGTAGTAATGCCCGTCCTCTTGGAAAAGAACTCGAAATCGTTGAGAGAATGCTTTTTCTCTTACAAATTTCTTAATGGAGAGCACGTTAACAACAGCAGTTGTCTTGTCGACAGTAAACTTCACGAGAGCATATTCTTCTTCGGCCATCGCGCACAGAATTCACTTCTACTACAATATCACCCAACTCACAACCAAAACTCACAACTCACAAGTCAGAGAAACTGTTAGTTTAGAGCGCACCACGTCCGTCTTGTGCGTTACAACACTGAATGACGACTGAAGACTGCGCTTGCCGACTCGCCGCCCAAAACGAAACTTTGAAACGGCGAGCCTATAGCATGAAAGTTGGTTCTTTAAAACTACGTATAAATGCGCGCAACATTTTTAACGTGGGGGTTTTGAACCCGAACGACAACATTTTGGCCCATCTTGTGTGAAATTTTTGGTCGAAAGTGACTATGGGAATTCTCCTCTACTTATTTATTTTTTTTTTTTTTTTCCGTCGCACAGTGTTCAAGTACATAATATTTTAGCATACATGTTTGGCTCACTCCATAATGGTTTTATTTTTAAAATAAAGCCGGAGTCTTCGAAATAGTCCGGTTATAAAATCATATCATAAAATACAATAAAATGTTTTAGTTTACAGTATAGTTATTCATTAGGTAGTTTTTTATTTTACATTTGTACACATCTCTGCTTACATCTAGAGTTTTGAGATGATTCGGGAGACCGTTGTATATATGGACTCCAATTCTGGAGGGAAAATTATTTTAAATTATTTTATATTTTAACGTTTCAATGTGTTCTCATTGATATATGAACGCATGTTATTTTTTCTCTCACTCGTCCACGATGAGCTTTAAGTCGAACTATATCCGCCTTTAATTTGGGAATTATTTCGGCGGACGAAAACAACCCGCTGTATTCCGAGGTACGACTCTGACGTCACACGCCGATTATCAGCACGTTGAAATATTCTCACTTTTAAAAGTAACAATTATGCTCAGGAAAAATCGTACCGACAAAAATAAGACATTTTCGTGATCCAGATCAAGTACATACAACGCGATTTAAACCATGAAGATCTTGCCTATTATAATAAATATATGTTTTTGAAGTAAACAATATAAGATTCGAACATCTGAGAAACCTTCAACATCTCTGTACTTCATGTTTTTGAGCACAATACTTTAATTTTTTTGAAATTGAAATTTCCGTAAAGTTTCCTTTTTGTCACTTATTATACCGTTTCATTTGACTTCAACATCGTTGGCGAAAATTGATATGTAGCTCCTATTGGGCCATTTTCGAGGTATGTAAATTACACTTGAGACGTCTTCGGGATCCATTATGAAAATATTTGCAGCTTGTTCTTCTTCGTTGCAAAGGAACATATTCGATAGTTCAATTTCACCCATGATTACTGGCAATGTCTCTATTTTTGTTCCTAATAAACAAATCGATGAAATCCCATCAGTCGTCCTCTCAATGATATATTTGATTCTTCCAAAATGTCCGTTGCCTGATCGGACATATGAATCATCTGATTTCAATGACCTCTCGTACGAGCTTGTGCGAAGTATTCTCCCATTAACGCTTACTCCCGCGTACTGGCAAAGCTCATTAGGCTCAGCACCAAGAAGTTCGTAAATCATCTTTTGGTTACACGGAAATCCACTTCCGATTGCACAGACACGTTCGTTCCTTCGCCTCGTTAGTCCCGAAATCTTTTCGATGGATGCTTCTACCTTGTTACTGATGTTAAGTTTCGCAACCAATGTGGGAAGAGCACTCTTCACGATTGCATTCTTAGCTATCTGCTTAATAACTGCTTTGGGACCTTTGACGAACTTGGTTATGAAGTGAATTCCCGCCTCAAAAGGGAAGGCCGAGGTCGCCCAAAGAGGTCCCAGCTTCCGTACTGACGTAGGTATGTGGCTTAATAAATGTATATTGTAATTCATAAATTCAGCACCATAATAAATTTCCATTTCACCCACGAATTGCAGCAGCAGTTCTTCAGCTCTGTCGATGCACCCAGGAGTGATGTTCGTTTGCATAAGCAAGAATATCCCTTCGCAAAGGAGTGCAAGGTGGTTGAGATATTTATTTGCTAACACACCCTTAAGGCAAGGGATGCTGTAATGCAGAAGCCACATCCTGTACTCAGTGGCTTTCCAATCTTTCCTCTCGTTGATCAATCGTGGAGTACGATGGACCGAGGATGGTGGTCGAGTGCCAGTCAATCGTTCGTTGATAATACGAAGGTTTCCCGGTGAGCCAATGTAGTAAGGTGCTTTAGGAGTTCTCAGATAAATGTCTAGTAGAAGTTTGGTGGCACCCTGCAGGACAGAATGCATATAATCAGGAGAAAACCCCCACACAAGGTCAAACGACGGTAACCTGGTCAGGGGTGAAAGGCCTTTCACCCCTCGCACTTTAGTTTTCGTGGCCTCGGCTTCTTCCATGTCTTCGCGAATTTGGTGATCTTCACGATCGTCGTAATCAGGCACATCATTCACCCATTTAACTGTTCCGTTCACTGAGACCCCACGATGAACGCAATAAGAACACCCAAAATATCCGTTAAACTGTGTCGTAAATTGTAGTAGAGAACGCGCAACGGTATCTACGGCGCAGCAGAATGGTATAAATGTTGACCTGATAATATCATTGCCGCGCCGCCACAAAACGCCTTCAAAATAGAGCTTCCTCATCTGGTCAACAAACTTCTTTAAAAATATGCTCATAATAGGCTCAAATTTTGCAAACCATATCCCGACCAAAATCGGATTGTTGAATCTTGCTTTAGGGGCAAGCTCGTTAACATGCAGCTGTATGGGCCACATGGTGTTTTTTGACGATTTGAAAACCTTAGCTCTATCTGTATTAAAGTTGTACGTGAAATTCTGTCCGTTGTGCAGAGGCTGGCCAGGTTGTTGTAGCGACTTATAGATTATCGAATCGAACACGTCAAGCATAATGTCAGTACGATTGGGTGGATCAAGTATAAGCTGTTCGGAAATATCCTTCCGTTCCAAAAATTCCTTCAATGAATGTTTAACGTTCATTATAGCAAAGAAGTTTTTACCATTAAAAGAAGTGCTTATCATTTTCCTACATGACTCACAGAGCACCGCTTTTTGACGTACTGTGGTCAACACGCCTTTTACTGAGTGTACGATAGTCTTACACTGCATGCAAAAAAATGGAAAACTACGCCGTTAAACACACCACTGAAAATTTTTTCAATTAGATATTTTGATGGTTTCAATACCTCGAGGCCAGCAATGGTATTAATTAGAATGACAAGATCAACTTTGGCCTTAGAAGTTAACGAAACATGGCGAATAACAAACGTTAGTATTAGTAACAACACTTCGCCTTTTGTGACTCCATTCTCGTTAATCGGAACTCTTAAGTTTTCAACATTCTCAAACGGATCATAGTTGTCTTCTTCATCTTCATCTTCGTTTGAGCTTTCACTGTCGGTGTCGAATTCCGAATCCGATGATGAGCTTTCTTCAGATTCGGAGTCGATGATGTTGTGAACGGCGTCTCCCTCGTGAACGGCGTCTCCCTCGTGAACGGCTTCTCCCTCGTGAACGGCGTCTCCCTCGTGAACGGCGTCTCCCCTCGTGAACGGCGTCTCCCAAGTGAACGGCGTCTCCCAAGTGAACGGCGTCTCCCTCGTGAACGGCGTCTCCCAAGTGAACGGCGTCTCCCTCGTGAACGGCGTCTCCCTCGTGAACGGCGTCTCCCAAGTGAACGGCGTCTCCCAAGTGAACGGCGTCTCCCAAGTGAACGACGTCTCCCAAGTGAACGGCGTCTCCCAAGTGAACGGCGTCTCCCAAGTGAACGACATCTCCCAAGTGAACGACGTCTCCCAAGTGAACGGCGTCTCCCAAGTGAACGACGTCTCCCAAGTGAACGGCGTCTCCCAAGTGAACGGCGTCGTGCTCCGCGTTGAGACGTTTCCTTTGATTCCACCTTGCAAGCGTCCTTTTCGGAACGGATTCTACCCCCGAATCGGGGTCCAAATACAACTTCCGTCGTTTTTTTTCACTCATGGCGAAATTTTATAACAGAATTTTAATTCCTGATTTCACTCGAAAGCTTGATTCGCACCAGCGTAGCCCGTTCTATTCACTTCACTTTTTTCGATATCAGGATAACATATTGCCGAGGAAAAATAAAATCGGACTAGTCCGTAGCAGATCTTACGGCGTACTGACAGTTTCGTAAAGGGATTTAGAATAACGACGATCATGATGGTAGGGGTAGGGTAGGGGTAGGTGGCAGTCAGTGGTTAATTTGTAACGATCAAGGTGGGTACGCTCTCAATTGAATTCCGGTGCTGTTCTAGATCGTGTGTTTTCTTGGGAAGCGGGCAAGGAAGCTGTGCAAAAGGGCGAAAAACATTCTCAACCCCTTTCTATGAATGAAATGTTATCTTATCTCCTATTTAGAGGAATATGTTATCAACGCCACTAAAATTTAATCAGCCGAAACTATGTGCGTATTCTTCTTATTCCAAGCATCACATAATGCTACTGCAAGCATTTTGGTCACGTGTTGGCATTCTGAGAGTTATTTATAAAACTAACATGAATGCAGCTGACCATGGAGGCTGGCTTTTTGCATTGTTGATGTTCATACCGAAATCGTCGCCATGCGACTTGACTTTTTGACGCATTTGATTGATGCTTGAGTGTGTTCTACCAAACACAAACCCATCCGCATTACATTGTCGACAACTATCGTGATAGAAATTTCAAAAAAATATTTTTGTTAAACTACCCTTTCAATTGTGTCGATGTCGCAGGTGTGTATCATTATATTCAGTGAAGCTCAGGTACCAAATACCAGTATTCGGCAACCTCTAATTAAATGTGTGGGTATACTGCATGAAAGAGAGGATTAACACTTGTTTCCTGCCCTTTTCATTTTAAAGTGGTGTTTGTGAGAAAATAGGTAAAATGTTCGTACAATGCCTCAAAGAGACCGAAAAAAAAACTTGCTAGCAATTTACTGTAAGCAAACATTCGGACCGTGGCTTTGCGAACGCTATTTGCCCGCCAAAAATCCCTACCCGTGGACTCAAAAATATTTGAATATAATAGATTTCTGGTTTTAATTTTCTTGTAAGCACTATCCATATGTTCTATCTCGTTGTTGTAGTGCTTCATGAATATAACCTTAATTTCGCCATCGTCCTGTACACCTTCCTGGCAGACGGCTGCGTAACGATATTCGGTACCCATTATCGATATTTTAACCCATCACATGCACCTGGTGTTCTGTGCTGAAGATTGGTCCAAGCCAAACAAAAGACCGAACAGTTTTGATTTGATTCTAGATTTTGAATAGTTACCATGTTTCACCAATCAAATAAATATCCACGGCGTCCTAAGTCGATGAAAGACATCTGTCAAATGTTTTTCTTTGATATGTCACTCTAAATCTAGTTTTGGCAAAATTATTGATAATAGACTGTTTTGGGTTATAAAAAACCCTATTTTCAGTCTTGAAAGTTTGCAAAGTAAGATAAAATTATTGGTATTTTGCATAAAAGTCACAAATAACACTGCTCTCGGAATCAACTGCGTGATCTTGACTAGGATGGGGATGGAGAAAAATTGTCGTCTTTTGACCAATTTCTCACTTATTGAGCATTAAATCGGTGAGTTTCTAGAACGTATATTATCGCAGTGACACCGCGGTATACGGGCACTTAGGCGAGAGACGTTTAGGCGACGGACACATAGGCGATCTACTTTACTCCACTTTATCAACTTCTCGATGCAATAAATTGAACTAATTAACGGAGTAACTAATAATGAAATTTTACAACAAAGCAGGGAACAAGAAATCACCCTTTATATATATGTACTTATTACTACTTCTTATTGATTTCTTATTGAACCACGCAGCACCAAAACTGTATGCACATGGCTCTAATGAAAGACCGGCAATTTGAATAGTCTAACAGGCCGAAAGTCCAAACGTTTTCATTGGATTTTACGTATCATGACGACATTAGGCATAAAGTTAGTAATTGAACAGACGCTAAATTTTGCCGATGATATTTCTCAAGACTCGGGCAGCCTCTGAATCTGGAAGGATTGAAGGTGTTGCTCGCTCAGTCACTGCAGTCGCTCGGCAATTATTATAATCCTGAGCTATTTCCGTCTTGCGCTAGGAATTCGAATGCGATAACGCTGCTTCGACAGCCGCGAGAGGGAAAAACTAGCAGTTTTTGGACAGAGAATTGCATCGATTCACTTCTGTGTTTACAATTAGGTATTACACGTGTACCGCCTAGCTCATTAAAGATATAGCGTTCGTGATTTTTTTCAAAACAATTATTTACATTATCTAATTGCTAATTCTAGTTTCAATACGAAGTTTCCGCTCCAAAAAAAGATATCAGCAATTTTGGTAAAAAAATATAAAATGCATTTATGTGGGAACCAAATCGAATTTCGAAAAAGTCGTGGATGTGCAACATGGTTTTTGTGTCAACAACGTAAGTGTTTAATTTCAAGTTTGCAGCTCAAGTCGTTTCGTGGCAATCTTTGCTTGAGCTTCGGTCAATTGCTTAAAGAATATTGAGTGGAATCGATTGAAACGTACAGGGCGGTAGGAGAACACATGCACCTACCCAAATAATTTTGAATCATATTTTTAGGCCAAACGATACGGCAGCTATTAACAAAAGAAGTTAAATTGTAGCGAAATGATGCATTGTGAATCGACGGAGAGGATTAGATGATTACAATAAAAAAATAATCGCTGTAGCATATCCTTAAGGATAGCTGAACACTTTTGGTTTCTCAAAACACAACGCCATCTAATTATTGTTGAACACTCTTTTTCTTTAGTGTAAGTACATAAAACCATTGAAACAAATCTTTGACAATTCCCTTTCGTTGATGATTATCATCTGTGTTTTCATCCCCTACGAGAGCGAATTTCGCACACCCCTTCGAAAAGCCTCCATGCCAAGCACTCTTAAAACAAATAGAAATAGAAAAGTTATAATCGGATTATAAAAAAAAAAAAATTCAGATTAAATTTTGAATGCGTATTTAAGTCGAGCTCCAAACTCCAAGTCTAGCAAAGTCTGGCAACGTCTGGCAAAGTCTGGCAACGTCTGGTAAAGTCTGGCAAGGTCTGGCAACGTCTGGTAAAGTCTGGATAGGTCTAGCTCCAGTGAACTCCACTCAAGTCTAGTAGAAATACTGAGTCTGGCAAAGTCTAGCTTGGTCTAGCATCTTCCATGTCTAGCAAACTCTAGTAACCTCTGTCTAGCATGCAAGTCTGGCAAAGTCTGGCAAAGTCTGGCAAGGTCTAGCTCCAGTGAACTCCACTCAAGTCTAGTAGAAATACTGAGTCTGGCAAAGTCTAGCTTGGTCTAGCATCTTCCATGTCTAGCAAACTCTAGTAACCTCTGTCTAGCATGCAAGTCTGGCAAAGTCTGGCAACGTCTGGTAAAGTCTAGCTCCAGTCATCTCTATGTTTATACAGCTAACTCCATTTACTTCTAGTCTTGTCCAGTATGTTCTGGTAATCGCTAGTGACGATTTAGACGCTCACTTGGTTTTCTGGTTATGCCTAGTGCCAATCTAGTTAAGTCTAGTTTTAGTTTGCTAGCTGGTTCTAGCTTGAAGAATTTCCTCCAGTAAGATCTGGCAATATCTAGTTGAAACGTAGCTAGATTGTTACTAGACTTAGCTAGAATTTTCATCAGGGGAGACTTTAACATAAACCTTTTACAGCCCTCCCAAATAAAAACCCAATTCCTCGACATTCTCCACTCCTATAACCTAATCGAAACAATAGACTCCCCAACCCGTATCACTCCCCACTCGGCAACTCTAATCGACAACATATTCACGACCCTCCCCTCCATTTCCATCACAGCCAACACATTCGAAAGCGGCTTATCAGACCACCGAGCACTAAAAATAACCATCACCTCACCCGACAACACCCAACCCAAAAACAACTACATCCTAAAACGCAGTTACAACAAAACAAACCACCAAAGATTTACGTCCCTCCTCAAGACAGAATCATGGTCACATATGACCCAGACTACCACAACTGACGACATGTACGACTCATTTATTGACACAGTAACAAAGCACCTTGATGACGCCTTCCCCATACGTAGAATTAAACTAAACAAAACCTCAATTAACGAATGGATCACTCCAGAAATCCGTGAGGAGGGTAAACACCTACGTAATATGCACGAACGTTTAAATAACACCTCCCACCCCACCCCCCCTCCAAACTTAAAATCAGACTATAACAAAATGAAGAGACTACACGCCAAAAAAATAAACAAGACTATCAAAGACTTCAACGACGAAAAAATTAGTAAATCGAGCAACAAATCAAAGACTGCCTGGAAACTCATTGACTCCCGGTCCAAGCCGGAACGCCCTAGAGAAAATCCCACGCTCCTAGTGAATGGAACTATCTTAACTAACCCCACAGCCATTGCTGAAGAATATAACCAGTTCTTTATCACAGCAGGCAACACTGCTCCCCCCATCCCAACATCAACCCCACCCCCAAAACCAATCACCGAAGCTGATCCCTACCCTACCAAATCAATGTTCCTACATCCCACAAACCCAGCAGAAATCACCCTCATGGCCCAATCCCTAAAAAACAAACACTCTAGGGGACTAGACAATCTCACAGGCTCACTGATCGCCAAAAACATTGAATATCTAGCAGAACCCCTATCCCTCATAATTAATAACTCCTTCACTAATAGCATCTTCCCCTCAAAACTAAAACAGGCCCTAATCATACCAATCCACAAAAAAGGAGACAAAACCAACGTCAATAACTATCGTCCTATCTCCCTACTCTCCTCAATATCCAAGCTCTTAGAAAAAATAATGCTATCCCGAATATCCTCCTTCCTCAAATCCAACAACACCCTTGTGAGCTGCCAACACGGTTTCCAAAAAAACAAATCAACCATTACTGCCATCCTCCAATTTCTTTCTTCCCTCCACACCGCCCTAGATCAAGGAGACCAAGCTATAGGCATATTTTATGACCTAAGTAAGGCCTTTGACACGATCGACCACAACCTTCTCCTTTCCAAACTCCACTCCATCGGGATCCGGGGCATTCCTAACAAATGGATAGCCTCTTTTCTCTCCAACCGCACCCAAATAGTCAGTATCAACTCCACCACCCCCGGTTTGCCACCCTCCCTCTCTACCCCCCTTGAAATCCTGCAAGGAGTACCCCAAGGCTCGGTACTCTCCCCACTGCTGTTCCTAATCTATGTAAACGACCTCCCTCAATTTATCAACCAAGGCAAACTCTTTCAATTCGCAGACGACACCACCCACCTCCTTACCTGCCCCAAATCCCAATCAATTTCCACCCTCACCAAAACGGTCAACGCGCAAACATCCAACATATCCTCCTACTGCCTCCACAACAGACTAGCCATTCAACCGTCCAAATCCCATTACATCCATTTCCACACAAAAAACAACACCCCCGACTCCTCACCACTCATTCGAATAAACAACAAGGTAGTTCCCAGCGCAACCACCACCAAATTCCTGGGAATCCATATTTCCCCCAACCTAGACTGGTCCCAACACATTCAAACAACCCTTAACAAAATCAAAAGCAGCTGCTTCCTCCTCCGTAGACTAAAACCTATTACCAACACCCACTCATTAAAACTTGTGTACCATGCCCACCTCCACTCCCACCTCTCCTATGGCCTCCTCTTCTGGGGAACCTCACCCCATGCACAACGAATATTTAAAATGCAAAAACAGGCAGTACGCATCATTGCAGGCATCTCCCGCCGCAAAACTTGCAGACCTCACTTCACAACCCATAAAATCCTTACCCTCACCTGTACCATAATCCAGATAGCCAGCACCCTCGTACGATCCCACCCTGAACTCTTCCCCCTGAATTCCTCCATCCACACTCACGCAACCAGGAGTAGAAAAGAAATTCGCATCGTTCCGCACCACACCTCCCTCTTCACACAAAGTCCCCTCTACTTATGCACAAAAATATTCAACCACCTCCCGACCCACATCAAAGAATCCACTCTACGCAGCACCTTCGACTCCTACCTACGAAACTTCCTCATCCAAAACCCCTTCTACAACCTCGAGGAATACCTAACCTCTACACCTCACCATCTCCCCCTGGCCCACCAACAATGACGACAATACCATTATTATTGACATTATACATAAGTTATTGTCATATTAGAACCTAAGATTATTATATTACCAATACTATACCATTAAGCCACTTTTTTACCACTACTACCACCATTATATTTATAATTTTAGTATATTATATTATAGTAGATACATCTCTACCATTATTACTATTTTACCACCTTTATTTACTTTATGTTATAAACGGTGCAATATTACCGTGTTACCTTCATATAAAAATATTTACTAGAATAGGCCCATACAAATACTATGTACTTGTCAGTAGCTAATAAACAAATATACAATATACAAATATACAAAACGTAATGAGTACTCTGCATTATTATAATAGCAACCAAATCATGTCAAACAAGCCATACATCGCAAGTGTAGAGGTTGAAAATCAATTGATTCATATGGAAATTGACACGGGGGCGGTTGTCTCAGTGGCACCTTTTAGCTCTTACAAAAAATTGTGGAGCCACGTGCCTTTGCAAAACTGCAATATAAAATTAAAGACTTACTCTGGTGAATCATTGATTGTGAAAGGACTTATCGAACTAAATGTTAAATATAGCAACAAAACTTGTCGACTGCCCCTAATTATAGTTGAGAGTTCCGGCAATAATATGCCTCTGCTAATGGGCCGGTCATGGATCAAAGTACTCGGTGTTGAGTTAAACCAGATATGTGCGGTCAAAACCAAAGAACGGGATGACAATTCAGCGGACGCGCTGACGGAGAAACTATGCCATAAATTTCATGAGTTATTTCAGCCGAAAACGTCAAAAATAAAGCATTTCAAGGCAAATATAGTATTAAAAGAAAATGCCATCCCGGTCTTTTGTAAGGCCAGGCCAGTTCCGTTTGCTTTAGGTGGAAACGGAGCATTACCCTTTGACACGGTCTGATGATCTATTCGCCTCGTTAGCCGGGGGAAAGGTTTTCACTGTCTTAGATTGTTTGTCAGCCTACTTACAGTTAGAAGTTGATGATGAGTCAAAGAAGCTTCTAACCATAAACACACACCGGGGATTATATTCTTTTGACCGGCTTTGCTACGGCATCTCCTGTGCACCCTCCATTTACCAATCAATTATTGATAGGGTGTTGAAGGGAATTCCAGGAGCCAATGCTTATCTCGACGATATTCTGATTGCTGGCTCAGATGTTAAGGACTGCTACCTTATGCTACCAAAAAGTAGAGCAAGTTCTAGAAAGGCTTCAACATTATGGAATACACTTAAACAAGGATAAATGCACATTTTTTAAATCAAGTGTAAAATACCTTGGACATAAGATCGACAAAGAAATCATTAATGAAGCAGCTTCAACAAGACCGGGTAGACAAGGTCGCGCGGTCATTAAAAGAGCTAACAGACAATTTCTTATTTACCTACAGGAACACTCCTAGCACCGCTACAGGTAAAACCCCAGCAGAAATGTTTCTTAGAAGACAACCCAACATAAGGTTGTCTTTACTCATGCCTAAGTTCGGCCAAAACGACCACAAAAACCACATGAAACAGTTAACAGATAATCGCAATAAAACTAAAGAGTTTGTGGCGGGGAACAGGGTCCTAGTAAGAAGCATACGAAACGAAGATATAATGTGGTGGCCTGGAATAGTGATCCAGAAACTTAGTTCGGTCACGTATTACGTACAAGTAAAGAATCAAGTTAGGTTCGTACACGTGGACCACCTGAAGTTAAACTTTTCCACCGAGCCAGACAGAGAGCAAGTGGCATTACCATTACCCATAGAACTATGGACAAAAGAACCTGTAAATCTCGAGGTAGAACCCCCGACTCAATCCCTGCATCCACCAACGTTACCTGCACCTGAGCTAACAATCCGTAGGTCAGGGAGAACAATTAAACGGCCTGAGAGGTTTACAGAGGATCGATGATTGTAATTTACGTGTAGGTACCACGAGGTGTGGCTTAGTAATGTTAATGTAATCGATGATTGTAATTTACGTGTAGGTACCACAAGGTGTGGCTTAGTAATGTTAATGAACATTGGGTAAACACTTAATGATTGACCAAATTATTGGTTTGGTTATGTTATGTAATTTGCACTATTAGAAAAATAAGAAATCTGTGTGTATGTGTGGTTTTGGATTTAATTTGTTTTTCAATTACCTATGGAAATAAATAAGAAGGGAAATGTTATGGTATGGCCATTATTACATGTAATAATGGCCTTTGTATGTCCTTGGTTACCTGTTATATAAGGGATGCGCTGTAAAGAATAAAGCAGTTGAAATCAGAGAGTCACGTTGTTAGTACTTGAGTCCTGCCTGTCCCAACATAACAATAAATAGCCCCAAGTTGACAAAAAGCAGGCTTCAAATTTATAAAAACCTTGATCACGAAGGAAAATTCGGATCAAAGGGGTTAAGACAAAACCCCTAAGACAAAGGGGTGATAGTAACACTATCACTATTTCTTGGCTTACTAAATTACTGGAATTTCCAGGAAATAATCAGACCTGAGTCAAAAGTCATATGAAAAGATAAAAACATACAGAGGTATGTTATTAGACTAGCGTCAGTTTTACGGCTCGTGTGGCACTGACATAATAACGTCGGTGAATGAGCAGATGAGGATGATGATAAACCTAGCCTAGCCTAGAAGGGGGGATGGAAAGCCCGTTGGCAGCGCAAAGCCTACTCCTGCCAAAAGGCCAGCTTACCGTCCCTTCCGAAGGACGGTACAACGCGAACAACAGGATTCCTCCACAAATCCATGCTGTTAAGAAGTTGATAAGCAAGCCTAGTGAAGTTGCTGTACTAACTTTTATCCCTCCAACCTCTCTCCCGAACTGAACTAGTCATGTGTATGATGGTCACCCATCCAATACCTGACGCAGCGCAGTGTTGCTTAACTTTCATCCCGCCAACCTCTCTCCCGAACAGAACTGGTCATGTGTATGATGGTCAGGTCACCCATCCAATACCTGACCCAGCGCAGTGTTGCTTAACTTCGTACTCAGCTAAAATGTTCATTGTTCATTGTTGTCTGCCGACATGTGTGGGAGCGCTCATAAGTTGGCTTGTGAGGGGGTGGGGAGAGACAATTGTAATGCCTACTTGCTGAAAATAAAAATATATTTTCTTTGCTGTCTGTAACAACTTACAGCATATATACAATGACATTTTCAACAATAACATTTATACGAAATATATTATTTTTAGAAAAGATAATGGCATTGCAACTTCAATGCATGATTAACTTAACAAAGATATTCTTGAAATACTTTTTAAAAAGTGAAATATATTTCCAATCCAATACTGCTGATGGTAACTATGCAACACATTTAACATTTTTTCAGTAATAATTATTTGGAGGTTATTATTCTAGTATGTTTGACAACTTCAGCAAGTTGCACTCTTCTCTCTTTCCTTCTCCAACGCAAACAAAATTGAATAAGGTTTTCTTGGAGTATACTTGTTCAAGGTCCGATTTATATAAAATTGCTTCAATTTAATTGACAGAGCACGACTTTCACATCACTTGTTTCAGTTTGTACCAAACAATTTGACATCTTTCAGCTTACTGACAATTTTCATATTTCAATCAAAACATAACCTTTATTTAAATTTAATAAATCAGTGAAAAGATATACATTTTTTTAAATTATGGGATAAAATTTGTTTGATTGTTAATTTATTTACAATACAAATGTAACTGCCCTAAGAATTATTCTTCAATATAAATTAGTTAATATCATTAAATATTAACCTTTCCCTGCAATATATGGAAATCTCAAGCGGTCCATGGTTTCACCACGATTCAACCTGCCATTGAAAGCCCATCACTAATAGAACATCAGTGATGATGGATTACAACAGCATGACTTGGCCATCTCACCCTGCCACTCAAATCACAGACATGTATGCTTTAATATCCCTCCCTTGAAAAAACAGCTCCGACATTAGCACGTGACTTCTTCCAGTAAAGTCTCAAATAATTTGACTAAATTTTCAATCCCTTCCAAGTAATTGGCATCAAGTTCATCGGAAGGGCAGGGAAATACGTGAGCGAAGTCAATCATCTTGGCAGTCGCCCAGACCTCCTTGTCACACGGGTTTTGAAAAGAAGTCAAACTGTCGAGTTGCAACAAATAATCTTCCTTCATATCCTGGACGTCAGCCTCGAAGTTGTTCACGAAGGAATGAGTCCGACACAAAGCAGGGACAGTAGACTTTACACTCAGCGCAGACTTCGATCTGGTGGCAAAAACATTCACTTTGTTTCTTTCAAGATACAATATCTTTCACACATGGCTTTAAGTCTTCATAAATCCCACTTGCTTACCTCGTAAGCGATGGTTTCCCAGGCACTGCCAGCTTGTTCCTAGCACCTGCACTTCGGTAGTGATGAAGTCGTCTAGCATCGTAGACCAGTAACAATGAGCTTGAGTAGAACCGATACTTGCGCTGGGTTCGACACCAGCGCAAGATGCGCCAGAGATGACCAAGCAGCTGCAGAAGCAGATGCCTGCTCAGACCAGAATCTGCATTCAGGAACAACTTCAGTGCTAAAACATGAAGAGAGATCATTTTCAGTAGTCAATTAGGCAAAGGCATTATTCCGGAAAACTTACCAGTTTCCCGGCACTTGTTTTTCCTAGTCATTAAAATAATACAAACAATATCTATCCATTTGAGACCCATTATTTAACAATTTAATTTGCGGGAATGATGGGCCTTAAGACACTAGGTTCAACTCCTGAAGAAGGTTAAACTTGATGCATTCAATGCTATTTCTTTCCTCAGTTGCAATATTCATTGAAGGCAGAGAAATATTATATAAGAAGCCCATATAGCGTACAAAATACAACAAGATCCGTTTAACTACGCACCATCTTTTGTAGATTCTTTAGTTAAATTGTTTCCATAATCTTTGTCCATTTTCACCATCTTCCCCATGGATAAATTAAAAACTTGAAAACCAGGAATGCAGAAGCCAAGTGCCTGCTTTGAAGTGCGATATTTCTTGTCTTCGTTGTCTCTCTTTTCTTTTGTAGCGTCTGGATCCCAAGTTTGTTTCCCGATCTTGATGTCCATCACACACGGTTCTAGGAAGTCGCTTGTCACGTTTCTTAATAGCAGAAACTCCACGTCTGTAAATTGATTAAAATTATAGTATTTCCAGTGGTGCTTAAATTAATTGAAGGTATTTTCTACATCAATGATTTTATCACTAGTTCTACAGAATTATTTCATTGCCTGTGCATGCATTCTTTGATTTTAAAACAACACTTATTTGACTAGACCTTTTATTTGACTCTTATTTATATTGTATTTAAATAAAAAATGTTCTTAATTAAAAGAATCTATTTTTACAAAAGCAATCATTTTGTGATTTTATATGAAATTCAATGAAATTCATACATATTTCATTGTTCAATATTATAAATAATGTCCACACAGTCTTTGAAAAGCAAGGTAGGTAAACAATATGTAGGTACTAATATAAAATACACTTTGCATGCATAGAAACATATAAATAAGACAGTTGTCTAGAAATATAGACAAATTTAGCAATTGCACTTAGCAGTAATGAGCATAATAAACCTACCTTTGAAGTCAATTGGAAGCGTGCTTGTTCCCAAATAATCTGGGACAAATGACCTCAACTCCACTGACTCCGCATCGGTTGCTTCTCGTAAATCCACGTAGAATTTTTTTTCTCTTTCCCCATGAGATTTCTTCAATATTGGCTTCATAACATATCCTTCTTTATGTTTCAGCATTCCTGCAAAATTGAGTAAACTGGTTTGAAAGTACCGACAGTATTGAGACCAGCGAGTGAGCTTTACACATTTTATCTTCACTTCTTCTCAACAGAAATTACCCTTTCATAATTGAATTAATAAATTGATGTGAAAAATGTTTTGCAAAGAATTCATGCAGAGGTGGTTTATTTAAAAATAATCATATTTCGATACATCTTTTGAGTGTCACACTTCCACCGCAAAATGTTTTCATAATTGTTATTTTAGCTACGCAGGATGTTTGGATTTCCCTCGTAAATCAGGCTCACTGACTTAATTTAGGTATCTTACTATGAAATAGATCTTGTTTTTTCTATGCTAGTTCCTATGCTAGGTACTACCATAGCTCCTACTGTTGACCAAGCATAGATTATACGCTTAAATTTAGGTTAACAAAATTCCGGTGCACATGCTAGTTATTAAAAAAATTAGTTTAAAAATAAAAAAACTGAAAGCTGTACAAACCTATAGCTGATTTCCCATTAGCACATGAGTGGCCAGCTACTTGGTTTTGGAATGGTTCAGTCTCCGAAAGATAGCCTTCTTTCCTGTCCTGCAGATCTTCCTCTGCAGGATTATCAGGAGAAAGCGAAACACACGAGACACTCATTAGGATTAATTACGAGAGAACACAACGAGAGGCAGGCAGTGCACGAGACACGAAAACTTCTTGCGGACATGTGAGTGGTGATTTAATCACTTATCATGTGTTAAGCCAACAGCTAGCGACAGCAATGGAGCCCCGCCCTAAACCCCTCCTTTACGAGGAAAACCGTTGGCGGGAAAATGCAAACTTCGAAAGCTCGAAACAACGATAATGGAACAAGAAGGTACGGCCGTTGCAGCGTGACTAGATCATTAGAGACACCAAGATGTGCACCACGTTGATCAACAACTCATCGTCTTGAAAAACATTAAAGACAAAGAAAAGTAATACTTTGTCCTACAATAAGTTTGACGAACTCCTGACTCTACTCCCAAGAAATTATTATCCCTATATCTTATCTTCACTGTAAATTATCAACTCGTCATCCTCTTAACACTTTATGCAAAATATATAAAATGATGCGTAAAATCTTGATGTTTAATTTTAGGAACCAGAGAAATGATGGGCCCTTTTTGATGGTGCTGAACCACTCTTAAACTATTTTACAACTGGTTTCGATTCCACTCGAAGTGACTTCCTCGTTATTGCAGTCAGAGAGGGGCGAGGGATTTTAACTATTTTAAGATTTGCATTGGTTAGACTAAAACTTCCCCAAATCATACAGATAAATATGAAAACAAATACCTTGCAGAAGTCGAGTAATAACAGACATGTACTTTGTTAAATGCTGCTTAAACTTGGTTGAAAACACAATTTTAATTGGTTACCTGTTTGTTTGTACATATTCTGCTAAATTATTGTTTGCCCACCTGTCAAAATGAATTGTTTTCCAGGTTATTTGTTAAATATGGCAAGAAGATAGTGGTAATGCTAGGCACTTTACAATGGATTAATAGTTAGAAAAATACAGGGAATTAAAATAAGTTTCTAAAAAAAATGGATGTAGCTGTATCTTCTTGACACGGCCGAGATTTAAGCGTGACTACGTTCAACTACCGCGTTGGCCCGTAGGTCAACTACGGTACTGACCATACTTCACATGTAAGAAACCATCAAAACCATAAACGATCTTCATTTGAGATGATTCAACAAGTCAACAATACGTGTGCTTGTTCAACGCCACTGTGTATTGGAAATGTTTCTAACATCTAGTTCACATGCCGGGGGTTGGCGCCGTTGTTTGAGTGACAGGTTCTCTTGTACCAGGACTGGAACCCTGGACGGAGTCCTCGAAAAAAGGTCTGTTTTACATCTCTCTTTATTTGGGTTGTGTTTTCATATCTAATTTACATGCTGAAGGACTTTACAGATTGGGATGGAAGTGTCATCTTGCGATATATATATTTTATTTTGCATTAGTCTAATGACGAGTGCTAAAAACGCCGCCTCCTCTCACGCCTCCAATATTTAGTTTAACGAAAATAAAAAAAAAAACTAACTATAGAGAATTACCTGAACTATTGAATGATAATAAATCACACTCTGACCATCGCTTCCTGTAGGCTGTAGGGCTTGTTACACATTTGCCATTTTGCGTAATTTAACATTGGTCTTACAGAGAAAAAATTTGTACATGCCTCCCTATATACTGTGCTATAAGACGTAGTCACGTCGAAAATAAAAACTGATAAAATATTTGAAGGCCCAGTTTCACCCAGATACGAGCTCAAACATGTAAACACAATCTTCGTTTCAGCTGATTTATTGATAAGTAAAACAAATGTAATTTGTAAAAATATTGATAACAGAACTCAGAAGATAATATTAAGTGATTCTCCAGATGGTCAGCAAGCAGACTCGATGACCCAGTCCATGAAAATTTAGTTTGGTGCTTGCTTCATTTCTTTCATTTCTTGTAGCTGTAGAATCCTTCCCCTGACTTCAATCCTAACTTCCCTTCCTGGACAAGCTTGTCCAGGATTGCTACTGGTTTGAACAGAGGATTCTCTGGGAACTTCTTGTGCCAGCCTGGAACAGAAAATAAAATGTATCTCAATTTAACTTTAACGCATGATAAAGGGATGCCATCATCGTGAGTAAAACAAAGATCTCCAAGGAGAAATTAAATGTGTACCAACCGTCAAGTATGAACTTGGTGGTGTCGTTGCCAACGTAGTCAGCGAGTTCGAACGGGCCCATCGGATACCCGGCTCCGAGCTTCATGGCCGTGTCGATATCCCTGGCCGTTGCGTCACCTCGCTCTAGCAGACGAGCGGCCTCGGCCAGCATCGGGACCAGGAGGCGGTTCACCACAAAGCCGGGCGTATCCTTGCATGTGATGCACGTCTTGCCCATAGCCTTGCCTGGAGACAAGAATGGGGTTCATAGTCCATAGCCTTGTCCAGGATCAGGAGCACAGCACATAGCCTTGCCTGGGATCAGGAGCACAGCACAAAGCCTTGCCTGGGATCAGGGGCACAGCACATAGCCTTCAGCCTTTAGCTTTTTTTACGAGAGTTTGTGTTGCTTTATAGATAACTAAAATGTCTTGGCCCACTGACTCAAAGATCTGAATATTTCTTGTTTGGTTCAGCAAAGTGACTCATAAACCGGGGCAGTCAGTTGAGTACGTCAAGAGATTTGAGACGAGCTGGGAAAAAACTACATAGAGCTGTAGAAAGCCAGACATAATGTTGTCATAGTGACAGAAATGTTGACCTACCCCATGCCATCATCTTATTGTACGACTCATCCGATGTCTCTGGGATGCGGATCACCTCAAGCAGCTTCATCATCGGCACCGGGTTGAAGAAGTGGAGTCCACCGAAACTGCACATGACGAGACAAACCATTGTCAGGCTGCTTTACTACTTATAATGATGTCCTTGTAACCTTACTTTCCTTGCTTGACTAGGATCTTGAAAGAAGGTAAGCTCTGCATGCAGCCCAGTCAACACAATGCTTGTTAAGACACTACAGTGCTTTACTACTTATAATGATGTCCTTGTAACCTTACTTTCCTTGCTTGACTAGGATCTTGAAAGAAGGTAAGCTCTGCATGCAGCCCAGTCAACACAATGCTTGTTAAGACACTACAGTGCTTTACTACTTATAATGATGTCCTTGTAACCTTACTTTCCTTGCTTGACTAGGATCTTGAAAGAAGGTAAGCTCTGCATGCAGCCCAGTCAACACAATGCTTGTTAAGACACTACAGTGCTTTACTACTTATAATGATGTCCTTGTAACCTTACTTTCCTTGCTTGACTAGGATCTTGAAAGAAGGTTAGCTCTGCATGCAGCCCAGTCAACACAATGCTTGTTAAGACACTACAGTGCCATGTAAACCTTGATAGCTAAATTGGCGTTTAAGCGAGGTCTTACACCAACATTTATTTTACCTGCGGTGCGATTCTAGGATTTTATCAAGTTCTCGATCTAAAGCTGCCCGATCGAAAGCTCACCGTGCGATTATGACTTGCACCGAAATGTGGATCGTTGAGCATTCGATCGAGTGGTGTTTACCGTCAAAACTACTTTACAAACTTAGCTCTCAGCCTGGGGTAACATTCCAGCAAACTCCTTATAGAAATTGCGAAATTTGGTTAAAAACGCGTCGAGTTGGGCTCAATCGGTTCAGAATTCCGTTTTACATTGCTTGACGACATTTTGACGGCGATTTGAACGTGTTTTATTGGTGAAATGTTGATAATTATGTTTGCACCTCAGCTGGCAAGCAGAATCAGAGCCTTTCGATTCAGCTCGATTTTTAAGTGTTGCCAAACTTGGCTTTTACTCACCCGCAGCATCTCGATAGTATTTTTCATGCATGCCTTATGAAGTTATTGAAGAAATTGAGCGCAAACGCTTTTATTTGCCATCGTTTTACGTAAAATAGAAATCATTTTGCAAAAAGAGTGACAGATGCATTCATTTGTTTTGTTTTTTTAACCACAGCAAGGTGAACGAATTCTTAAAGTTATCTTTTTGGCAGTGAACCTAGGCTATTCAAACGTCAAAGTCAACGCCAATGTAAAATTCTTTTCAAAATCTTGAAAACTGAAGGGAAAACGTGTGGAATTGGCTTATATTGGTCAAATTTAGGTTTACATTCTGCTACGTCTTTATCACGATGATTTGAAAGTGTTTTAGTATAGTAAAGTATCAAAAATATTGTTGGTGTCTTGGCTAGCAAGATGAAAAATAGCCACTTGATTCATCTCGATATTGTATGGTATTGTATGGTATTATATATGATTGTATTATACTGCATGGTATTGTATGGTATTTTATAATTTTATTATTTTAAAATTATTTTCAAAGCACAATGCCAATAAGCTGACGCATCGTTAAACCGAAATAATCACAACTAATTATTAAACAACACGGACAAAGTAAACAAATCCGAATCACCGGGGAATCCCGCGAAATAATTCTGTGACGAGAACTCTAAATGGCTGGGTCTCGGCGATCGAGAACAAACTCGATCGTCATCTGCGTTTCACTGTCTCAGAATCGCACGACAACTATTAGTCGATAACCTCGGAAGTTCTCGATCTATAGCTAGATGTCGACATTGAGAAAAAATCCTAGAATCGCAGTGCTGTTAAGCCGACGTTTTCAAACAGTTAAATACACAAACAGTTAAATACACAAACAGTTAAATACACAAACAGTTAAATACACAAAAAAAAAGCAAATTTGATTTTGAATTTGTAGATGATATAGGTAGGCTTTGACCTGTCATATAAAATAAATTTGATTTAGCAACCGTCTCTACTTTCTATCTGCCCTAATTGCCTTTTAATATTTGAACCTGATTTAGAGGTCATAGTAAGAAGTCCTATTTTCCATTCTGTTTGTATTTTAAATTCACCAAACATTCTGTTTAGAAGCAAATACATTTGTTAAAAACATTTTTTTTTTCGTTCTTTGTGCCTTGCCTGAGACTTATGGTTTGTAATTATCAGAATATCGGTATTGTCAGGCAAATAATCTAGTTGGTTAAAATCCCCTCTAAACGTCGTTTAAGGAAGATTCTCATCTTATTAAAAGTTACAGAATCACTCCTGAGGTAATTTTAACACCAATATGGCAAAATCAAGCAAACAACTCACCGATCTTTTCTGTTGGAAACAGAAGCAATATCCGAGATGGATAAAGATGAAGTGTTTGAAGCAAATATAGTGTGGTTTGGAGCAATCTTGTCAATGCTGGAAAACAGCTTGTGCTTGATGTCCATATTCTCAACGATGGCCTCAACCACAAGATCGGCTTCCTTGACAGCATCCTCAACGCTGGCAGACGTTTGGATTCTCTTTAGTGTTTCTGCCAAAAACTTATCCCCATCAGCAGGTTTGTCCTAGTAGAAAAGGAAGTTATATTTTTATAAAATTATGTTTTTATGCCCTTATATGAAACACAACAAGAAGGTAGAAACGATAAAGGTCAGCCTGAAAGGTGAAAGCTATCCCTTATCAATGGTGCAAGGCATTGCTTCCTAAATTGTGGTGGGGCGCTGTGCACGAATATTACGAGATAAATTGAAGAGATTTTTCTGTCCTATGCATACTTTATTTATTTGCTTACAGTTTGTAAGATTCAAATTTGGTCAGCCTTACATTATTGTGTTGACAAGGGAACTTGGTGTTACAAAAATTATAGAAGGTCTGACAGATGTCCAAAGTTTTGGAAACACTGGTGTAAGGCATAGCTATAAGCAGATATTCTTATGTACTATATGGTTCTACCTTAAAAATTTTCTTGGCAACTCGCTGGAGACTGGTTCGAATGTTTACTTCAGACTTTTGAAGCACCTCCGCACTGAGATCTACTAACGTAACTGTGTGACCTGTCTGAGCTGCGACTTGAGCAATCCCCGAGCCCATCAACCCTCCTCCTATTACCGTCACATTCTTGATGGCACTATGCATCATCATCGAGGTCGAGAGCGACCGCTTCAACACAGTAATTGCCAGAGACATACCTCGACAGGTACTTTCTTTAAATGTATGATTGAAAAATGCAGCACGTCTACGCTGGCCCACCCTGAGCTCAAGAACCAGATAGGGAAAAGGCAAGTCACTTGTGTGTCAGATCATTGAGTGGTCAGACTTTGGAGTTTGGAACAGCCTAAGAACGGCAAATACAGAGATAAGACTTTACAATGTTTACATCACACTTCAAGTTCTTATGGTGCGGGTTCAGGCTTTTTAGTGTACCAAACTATGTTCAGTAAATAAAGATTGAAATTAATTAGAAAAGCAAAAATAATCAACCCAACACGTCTAAAGCGGTTACGTTATAATCCTATATATATAGGCTTTGGTTACGTTTAGCGGCACAGGTGTCAATTTGACAGCGTTTTAAACTGGTAGGAAATTGCGGTCAGTTGATTTTTCAATCAGTTGACGGGTAGCTGCGGAATATAGCAGGCGGTGTTTACTGAAGCTAGTTGATAGGAAAAAGTGAGGTTAGCCAGCGGCCTCGCATCGTATTTTTGTAATTTTGACATGGTAAATGTATTAAAAGGCGTATTAATTGGATGGTAAGTTTATACATTAATCAGGTATTCATTCTCATATAGATTATGTCATTTCAAAAATGCCACACTATTAGTTTTTACGACAGATAATCCATTTCGGAACTTATTCCAAATTGCTTGTCCAAAGTCTCCTCTTCAATGAAAAATTTATTTTTGCACCACGACTTGATAGCAAATATATTGTCAGTCCAGCGGTTGGCAGCGTCTTTTGCTGCTGCAGATTGTGCCTGCATTTTTTCCAGAACTTCGGGATCAGAGTCCTTGTATTTCTGTATTTCACCAACGAGTGCTTTTTCTTCACACTTCAACGTTTGCATTTTGCCTAGGATTTCGGTTCGTTGATCAGTTTCCTCCCGACCAACTTTCGAAATCTCAAAGGTCTCGTGGGATTTCTTGAGTTTTTTGTTACATTCTTCTAGCTTTGATGTCATCTCGTTGAGCTTGCGCTTCTTGGAGTGCTTTGCTTTGCTGTATACAAGAAAAACAGATTTCAATAGAAGCAATCATATTTTGAAAACCTCACTGCAAACTTAAGAAGCTAATGGAATTGCATAAGCCAGAACATATCTTCTTGTCCATGTTTTTTAAATGTTAGGTTCTTGGACATATCTGCCTAGACTGGGCCTCTAGATAGGATACAGATTCTACAACTCCATATTCCCAATAGCATCACCATGGCTGTCTGCCATTGATACTGACGCCTTTGTTGATACTCATTAATTTGTATACCAGACAAGCCCAATACAAGTTCCTTTTTTTAGTGTAGTATACATCGAAAGAGTAACATAGCAACAGAATATAATTGGGATAGGAGGACTGAATCACTATGGATATTTACGTTTATGACAGCCACTCTTTTCAACAAAACATTATTCATTCCTGAACTCAAATTTTATAAAAAAAAGCTGCCGGTTTTAAATGTAATTTTTTCATTTCACTGAATGCTTCTACTTGAAATTTTAACTCGCACCACTAGAATTTGCACGCAAGTATCGTCTAGCTAGCTTTATACCAACTTTGCTGGACTCGTTTACCTGGGATAAGACCAGAAGTAAATGGACGTGCCAATTTTCTCAGAGTCTACCAACCCATCATCGACCAAGTTTTGTACGACTTCTTTTACCGACTGAGCTATGATACCCTTTTCCTTCGGTGCTATTTTTTCCAATTCCTGTAAAGTAAATTAAACTATTACATGAAGCACAAAGAAAGGATTATGTTTTATTACATTTAAGCCCTCGTGAGAAGATGTGAGATCGCAGTATGTTTAATCTTGGCTTGTTAGCTCTCCTGCAGATCTCTTAAAATAAAGGTAATCAAGAATAGCAGCGGCTTCAAAAACTATCGTTCTGCGTTGTTATGCTTTATATGCTTTCAATGAGGAATCATGTCTGTCATTAATATTGATGATTAGTGATTACTGTTAGGTATCGATCATTGAAATTGAAAACGGTAAAATGAGCTGCATTTTACTTCCCTTAATGAACAATCATAAATTAAATAAAACAAGAGTCAATTGCCCATATTTTTATTTTGACAAAAATTTAACTGAATGTCACCAAGGAACCGATTAAGCTTTTCTGAAAGTTTCGTGATGTGATTCGCACCAGTTTTTAAGATAAAATAATTTTTATTGATAGAATGATTGTAAATTGGGGTAGTTTTTAATTTGTATCCATTTTGTTAACCATTGCATATCTGAAATTTTCTTAACTTTCCAGCGGTGTTTTTAATTTTTAATTATCTTGGACGTGTTGTTAGCTCCCCATACGATGTGGAATGAACAAAAATGCAACCAAAAGTGGTAAAATTGGACAACTACTGCGCATGAATGGTAAAAGATTATTTAAGAGACATGACGTCTCTTGTTCTGTCACCTACTTCATGCACAAAAAATTTTTTTTTTTCTAAATACAAAATGGTCAGGTTTAAAGCTGTGGTGTTGATTTGCGGTACGTGGAATGACCCAGATGCAAGATCAGATATTTGAAAAGTTTCCTGAAAATTTAATTGAAATTGTTTGTCTGTTTGGTCAGTAGCGTCCAAACAAACACTTGTCTGTGAAATTCAAACTGTCTCTTTGCTTGGCAATAGCTTGTCACTGCAAACATACCTTAAGCTGGAAGAACTCTTTCTTCTCGTAGAATATCTGCAGCATCCGAGTCCGTTTCTCCTCAGCACTGACTCCCTTGCGCTTAGACATGACACTCTTTGTTGACAGCGACCAGGCAATGAAGCAGTTTCTCTTGCACCTCGACGAAACCAACGCTCTGGGGAGAAAATTCATAATTCAAGACTTGGACGAAACGCATCTGTTTATTTCTGCTGACATCCTTGAAACCCTGCAAGGCAAGATCGATGACTTGATGGACCAGATCAGCTTCCCACTGGCAGACAAAGGCTTGTAAGCAATTTTCCGAGAGATTTTCGGAGCAGTTTTATAGCGATGGCAACAGAACGAGCGTCGGGCCGCATCAAGGATGTCTACCAGAAGCGTGTGCTGGACACTGCTGCTCGGAGACGCAGACAACGCAAGATGCTTGAGGCGCTTGAGCTGGACAACTCACACGACGACCCACATGCTGACCTGGGTAACTCTCGCTACCTTCTTATTTGCCCACAACGGTCTGCACACGGTATAGCAATAAGCACAAGCATAGCACACAAGGATTTTAAAACTTGGTTATCATATGGGACTGCACACAATTGACATAGCAATAAGCACAAGCATAGCAAACAGGGATCTTAAAACTTGGTTATCATATGGGACTGCACACAATTGACATAGCAATAAGCACAAGCATAGCACACTAGGATCTTAAAACTTGGTTATCATATGGGACTGCACACAATTGACATAGCAATAAGCACAAGCATAGCACACAAGGAACTTAAAACTTGGTTATCATATGGGACTGCACACAATTGACATAGCAATAAGCACAAGCATAGCACACAAGGAACTTAAAACTTGGTTATCATATGGGACTGCACACAATTGACATAGCAATAAGCACAAGCATAGCAAACAGGGATCTTAAAACTTGGTTATCATATGGGACTGCACACAATTGACATAGCAATAAGCACAAGCATAGCACACTAGGATCTTAAAACTTGGTTATCATATGGGACTGCACACAATTGACATAGCAATAAGCACAAGCATAGCACACAAGGAACTTAAAACTTGGTTATCATATGGGACTGCACACAATTGACATAGCAATAAGCACAAGCATAGCACACAAGGAACTTAAAACTTGGTTATCATATGGGACTGCACACAATTGACATAGCAATAAGCACAAGCATAGCACACAAGGAACTTAAAACTTGGTTATCATATGGGACTGCACACAATTGACATAGCAATAAGCACAAGCATAGCACCCAAGGATCTTAAAACTTGGTTATCATATGGGACTGCACACAATTGACATAGCAATAAGCATAAGCATAGCACACAAGGATCTTAAAACTTGGTTATCATATGGGACTGCACACAATTGACATAGCAATAAGCACAAGCATAGCACACAAGGATCTTAAAACTTGGTTATTATAAGGGACTGCACACAATTGACATAGCAATAAGCACAACCATAGCACACAAGGATCTTAAAACTTGGTTATCATATGGGACTGCACACAATTGACATAGCAATAAGCATAAGCATAGCACACAAGGATCTTAAAACTTGGTTATCATATGGGACTGCACACAATTGACATAGCAATAAGCACAAGCATAGCACACAAGGATCTTAAAACTTGGTTATTATAAGGGACTGCACACAATTGACATAGCAATAAGCACAAGCATAGCACACAAGGATCTTAAAACTTGGTTATCATATGGGACTGCACACAATTGACATAGCAATAAGCACAAGCATAGCACACAAGGATCTTAAAACTTGGTTATCATATGGGACTGCACACAATTGACATAGCAATAAGCACAAGCATAGTACACAAGGATCTTAAAACTTTGTTATCATATGGGACTGCACACAATCGACATAGCAATAAGTACAAGCATAGCACACAAGGATCTTAAAACTTGGTTATCATATGGGACTGCACACAATTGACATAGCAATAAGCACAAGCATAGCACACAAGGATCTTAAAACTTGGTTATCATATGGGACTGCACACAATTGACATAGCAATAAGCACAAGCATAGCACACAAGGATCTTAAAACTTGGTTATCATATGGGACTGCACACAATTGACATAGCAATAAGCACAAGCATAGCACACAAGGATCTTAAAACTTGGTTATCATATGGGACTGCACACAATTGACATAGCAATAAGTACAAGCATAGCACACAAGGATCTTAAAACTTGGTTATCATATGGGACTGCACACAAATGTTTTTAGACTATGTGTCCGTACAGTCGGTTACAAATCGTTGCTACCTGACTGCTACTTTGTGGAGGCAGACAACAAGTAAAATTAAACATAGAATTTTGTGGCAATCTTAATCTGGCGGCCCTTAATCTTGTATTGGGCTGATGTTGGTGAAATTGAGCCTAAGAATGGTTTGTTTGTTTGCTAGTGATGAGCAAGAAGGTGCCCAAGTTCAACGAAACACTAGAGGCACGTGGTGGACGCAAGAAGAAGGCCCGCAGTGCAGAGTATTACAAGCAACGCTACCGCAAGTCGTTTGCGCAGATGGCGGAGGAGGAACGCAGCAGTTCTCCCGACCCACCCAACTACGGGTCAGCAGACGCACCTGCCTCGTGTCTTCCTGAACGTCACTTCTGTGCTGTTTGCGGCTGCACTAGCCACTACACTTGCATCCCTTGCGGGGCTCGATATTGCTGCGTGCGTTGTCTAGGAACTCACCTCGACACTAGATGCATGAAGTGGACCGCTTAGAGGTGGATAAACACTCAGAGATCTTTTCTAATCCGGAAAGGGTGCCAAGAGGCTGGATATTGTGAATAGGGTGCCAAGAGGCTGGATATTGTGAATAGGGTGCCAAGAGGCTGGATATTTGTTGTGTTGAAGAAGAAAAGAGTGACGAAGCACAACTTAACGGAGAATAATACCGGCATTGGTGTTGCACTTGTCGAGAAATTTTTAGAAATCATGAGAATTGATTCATTTGTTGTTTCTAGGACATTTCTTACGATGACCAACGCAACACGGCTTTTCTAGAAATTTCTCGACAAGTGCAACATACAAAGTCAGTTTACTTCTCCAGTATTTTGTGCTTTCTTGCTTTTACCTTCTTCACCACAATGAAGACCATTTGACCCCTGTACTTGTAGCATAGATATCTCAATTTCTTAAATCAATTAAATTTACTTTCTAGGCTTATTGGTCAGAATCACAGAAAAATGTCTTGATAATTCTTGAAAATAAATCAATCTTGCAACTGCACGGTATTTATTGATGATAAAAATGCCTGCTCATTGGCTACATGCCGTGATGAAGTACAAATGTGTTGTTAGGTGGAGGAATGTTAGTCCACTGTCATCTATGTACACTGCACCCCACCCAGGCCAGGGGCAGATCCAGGGGGGGGGGGGGGGGGGGGGGGGGGCATGGGGGCGATCTCCCCCCCTAAGAATCCTAAACATCAAAATTAAAAAAATACATATCACACCTTCTTCTGGGAAGATCTCTGTAAAGTTTCGACGGGTTCTTATAGCCAATGTCTTGACCCACAGCCAGCTTTTATTCCAGCCTAAAACCTTGCAAAAGTTACCTCCTTTTTTAGAATTTAATTGTTGACAGCATCGTCGTAAGCTGCAACAATGCTTCCGTCTAAAGCTCATGCACTGCATTGCGTCTCTGCACAGTTCCAATTGTTGGAGTATGAGTCGTACCATATTACCGTTGATATTACTCAAAGTCAACCCTAACAAGCGAGTTGTGACTTGTGTTTTCACTGATGCCAGTCGCAAATATTTGTTGCCTGTGGGTGGTCGCTTTATGCTGAAAATGCAGACAGATCTAATTTGCGTTTTATGCAAAGCGGAAAAGAACGGATGGACAGGTCGCCGTCGGATTCGGAGATGAATTAACTTCACCGTCCACGTCGCAATCTGGACATGTTTCTGATTCTTCATGTAGGTGTTTAATTTTGTTGTATTTACTTTGATTGTTAAAGATTTCATGAGTTAGAGGGAAGGGAATGGTGCTTTCAACGCATACCATTCATGCTACATTTACAAAGATTTCATGAGTTAGAGGGAAGGGAATGGTGCTTTCAACGCATACCATTCATGCTACATTTACAAAGATTTCATGAGTTGGAGGGAAGGGAATGGTGCTTTCAACGCATACCATTCATGCTACATTTACAAAGATTTCATGAGTTAGAGGGAAGGGAATGGTGCTTTCAACGCATACCATTCATGCTACATTACAAAGATTTCATGAGTTGGAGGGAAGGGAATGGTGCTTTCAACGCATACCATTCATGCTACATTTACAAAGATTTCATGAGTTAGAGGGAAGGGAATGGTGCTTTCAACGCATACCATTCATGCTACATTTACAAAGATTTCATGAGTTAGAGGGAAGGGAATGGTGCTTTCAACGCATACCATTCATGCTACATTTACAAAGATTTCATGAGTTAGAGGGAAGGGAATGATGCTTTCAACGCATACCATTCATGCTACATTTACAAAGATTTCATGAGTTGGAGGGAAGGGAATGGTGCTTTCAACGCATACCATTCATGCTACATTTACAAAGATTTCATGAGTTAGAGGGAAGGGAATGGTGCTTTCAACGCATACCATTCATGCTACATTTACAAAGATTTCATGAGTTAGAGGGAAGGGAATGGTGCTTTCAACGCATACCATTCATGCTACATTTACAAAGATTTCATGAGTTAGAGGGAAGGGAATGGTGCTTTCAACGCATACCATTCATGCTACATTTACAAAGATTTCATGAGTTAGAGGGAAGGGAATGGTGCTTTCAACGCATACCATTCATGCTACATTTACAAAGATTTCATGAGTTAGAGGGAAGGGAATGGTGCTTTCAACGCATACCATTCATGCTACATTTACAAAGATTTCATGAGTTAGAGGGAAGGGAATGATGCTTTCAACGCATACCATTCATGCTACATTTACAAAGATTTCATGAGTTAGAGGGAAGGGAATGGTGCTTTCAACGCATACCATTCATGCTACATTTACAAAGATTTCATGAGTTAGAGGGAAGGGAATGGTGCTTTCAACGCATACCATTCATGCTACATTTACAAAGATTTCATGAGTTAGAGGGAAGGGAATGGTGCTTTCAACGCATACCATTCATGCTACATTTACAAAGATTTCATGAGTTAGAGGGAAGGGAATGGTGCTTTCAACGCATACCATTCATGCTACATTTACAAAGATTTCATGAGTTAGAGGGAAGGGAATGGTGCTTTCAACGCATACCATTCATGCTACATTCACAAAGATTTCATGAGTTAGAGGGAAGGGAATGGTGCTTTCAACGCATACCATTCATGCTACATTTACAAAGATTTCATGAGTTGGAGGGAAGGGAATGATGCTTTCAACGCATACCATTCATGCTACATTACAAAGATTTCATGAGTTAGAGGGAAGGGAATGGTGCTTTCAACGCATACCATTCATGCTACATTTACAAAGATTTCATGAGTTGGAGGGAAGGGAATGATGCTTTCAACGCATACCATTCATGCTACATTTACAAAGATTTCATGAGTTGGAGGGAAGGGAATGATGCTTTCAACGCATACCATTCATGCTACATTTACAAAGATTTCATGAGTTAGAGGGAAGGGAATGGTGCTTTCAACGCATACCATTCATGCTACATTTACAAAGATTTCATGAGTTAGAGGGAAGGGAATGGTGCTTTCAACGCATACCATTCATGCTACATTTACAAAGATTTCATGAGTTAGAGGGAAGGGAATGGTGCTTTCAACGCATACCATTCATGCTACATTTACAAAGATTTCATGAGTTAGAGGGAAGGGAATGGTGCTTTCAACGCATACCATTCATGCTACATTTACAAAGATTTCATGAGTTAGAGGGAAGGGAATGGTGCTTTCAACGCATACCATTCATGCTACATTTACAAAGATTTCATGAGTTAGAGGGAAGGGAATGATGCTTTCAACGCATACCATTCATGCTACATTTACAAAGATTTCATGAGTTAGAGGGAAGGGAATGGTGCTTTCAACGCATACCATTCATGCTACATTTACAAAGATTTCATGAGTTAGAGGGAAGGGAATGGTGCTTTCAACGCATACCATTCATGCTACATTTACAAAGATTTCATGAGTTAGAGGGAAGGGAATGGTGCTTTCAACGCATACCATTCATGCTACATTTACAAAGATTTCATGAGTTAGAGGGAAGGGAATGGTGCTTTCAACGCATACCATTCATGCTACATTTACAAAGATTTCATGAGTTGGAGGGAAGGGAATGGTGCTTTCAACGCATACCATTCATGCTACATTTACAAAGATTTCATGAGTTAGAGGGAAGGGAATGGTGCTTTCAACGCATACCATTCATGCTACATTTACAAAGATTTCATGAGTTAGAGGGAAGGGAATGGTGCTTTCAACGCATACCATTCATGCTACATTTACAAAGATTTCATGAGTTAGAGGGAAGGGAATGGTGCTTTCAACGCATACCATTCATGCTACATTTACAAAGATTTCATGAGTTAGAGGGAAGGGAATGATGCTTTCAACGCATACCATTCATGCTACATTTACAAAGATTTCATGAGTTAGAGGGAAGGGAATGGTGCTTTCAACGCATACCATTCATGCTACATTTACAAAGATTTCATGAGTTAGAGGGAAGGGAATGGTGCTTTCAACGCATACCATTCATGCTACATTTACAAAGATTTCATGAGTTAGAGGGAAGGGAATGGTGCTTTCAACGCATACCATTCATGCTACATTTACAAAGATTTCATGAGTTGGAGGGAAGGGAATGGTGCTTTCAACGCATACCATTCATGCTACATTTACAAAGATTTTTATAAAACATAGCGACGTGTTCGTCGGATAACAGTCAAAATCTCTGGCCACAAACAATTAAATATTGCTATAGAGACCAAAAACATTGTTTTAATTTTTAGTGCATATAGAAAATGAAAGGACAGTTCTTGCAGTCCCAACAATCAAAGATCTAAACCCTCAATTGCCAGATGGCACCCATCAACTGTTACCGAGAGGAAGTAAACGAAAAGATCACGTAAGACCATTAATGCATCCTTGCTCTTTAAACAAACGGATAGAAAATTAAAGAACTTTCATCTTGGATCATTCTTACTTCTTGGTCTAAATTTAAGTCGGTTGGTTTCCATGTTATTCTTATGGGACGTTTACAAATTATCTTTCAAAAACTATATGGTCTAATTTTCAAGTTGGTTGGGACTTGGGCAGTACAGTGGTCACATTGGTCACAAACAAACAAACAAACAAACGAACAACAAAAACACAGACAAATGCCATTTGAATTGTTTAAAACGTTTTGTTCGCTCACTCGATTAAAAATTCTAGAAGCTCTCAGATTAATATCTCATTTCATTTTAACTCTTGTCAATATCAGATGACGACAGTGAAGATATTGACGATCCAGCTGCTGCAAATGTTGGTCTCATTAAATCAGATGGGGAAGCAATTTTGATCCTTTGGTAAACCCCACTCACTCACTACCAGAATCCAGTACAACAGTTGATGAAATCAATATTATGTCTTTTGACATAACTACTTTTCCCAAGCTTTTGGGGAAAACGGAGGAAAAGGAGTCGCATGCACGTAACAAATGCCACATTGAGGCAGTGCAAGTTGGCAAAGATTTCCTTGCAACAGAATCTAATCCGGGAAAAGAAGTTGTAAATAAGTTGTAATCTTTGAGGCTAGCACAAGTTAATGAAAATCAGGGAAGAATTGAGCCTATATTACGAGCTATACTACGTTTAGTTAGACAAAATATAGCCTTGCGAGGACATCAGGATGATGATGCACTCTTTGCTGCCAGTACTTGCAGTTCTGAGACTGATTTAGTTGTGAAAAACAAAGGAAATTTTTGCAAACTTCGACAACATCAGGTAGCTTTGGGCAATTCCACTTTAGAAAATCATTTTAGATCTACAAGTTCCAGCGCCACTTGTAAAAGTAAGATTACTCAAAACAAGTTAATACATTTTTGTGGACTTGAAATACTAGATCAGCTAAAACTTCAATAATCAGAAGCAAAATATTTTGCTGTATTGTTCGATGAGACAACAGATTTGTCCCGTACTTCCCAATTAAACTTAGCCTTACGATATGTTCACAATGGATCAATCAAGGAAGATTGACCAAGATTGACCAAGATTGACCAACTTTGGCCAAGCAGAAAATATGACTGAAGATGAACCTCGAAGTTCACCAGTGAATTATTGGTGTCGGAACCGATAGATGTTTAAGTGTCATGGCATCCAAACAACATAGTGTAGTCAACTAAATTCAGAAACAAGCTCCACACGTCATTCCTAGCCCAGGTGTTCAAATCATGCCCTAAACCTGTCTGTTTCCAACTCATCAGATGTCCAACTCATCAGATGTCCAACTCATCAGATGTCCAACTCATCAGATGTCCAACTCATCCGTAAGTCACTTGGGTTTATTAAATCTACGCGCAAATTTTTCAATTCTGCGAAGAGAAATTTTGTGTTTTGTAAGCACCTTCCTAAATAACTGATTGGATTGTGTTAAACCCGGTGGGTTGAGCGCTATGATTCGGTTTTGCTGTTCAAGAACGAACTTCAACATATTATAGATGCTCTTGAGGAAATTTCAACGTGGGGGGACGATAGTGTCTCGTCTTTTCCTGCCAAGACCTTAATCCACAGTTAGGATTAATCCAGAAGAGAGGGGATGTAACTGAGTCATGCAGGGTTCAACCAACTCGAGGTGTAGGGTCTCAGTGACTCTGTACCTGTGCATGCCTGGGTCTCAGTGACTCTGTACCTGTGCATGCCCGGGTCTCAGTGACTCTGTACCTGTGCATGCCCGGGTCTCAGTGACTCTGTACCTGTGCATGCCCGGGTCTCAGTGACTCTGTACCTGTGCATGCCCGGGTCTCAGTGACTCTGTGCCTGTGCATGCCCGGGTCTCAGTGACTCTGTACCTGTGCATGCCCGGGTCTCAGTCACTCTGTACCTGTGCATGCCCGGGTCTCAGTGACTCTGTACCTGTGCATGCCCGGGTCTCAGTGACTCTGTACCTGTGCATGCCCGGGTCTCAGTGACTCTGTACCTGTGCATGCCCGGGTCTCAGTGACTCTGTACCTGTGCATGCCCGGGTCTCAGTGACTCTGTACCTGTGCATGCCCGGGTCTCAGTGACTCTGTACCTGTGCATGCCCGGGTCTCAGTGACTCAGTACCTGTGCATGCCCGGGTCTCAGTGACTCTGTACCTGTGCATGCCCACCCTAACGGAACAGCTAAGGGTGAAGAGAGGGGATGTGACTGAGTCACCCAGGGTTCAACCAACTCGAGGTGTAGGGTCTCAAGGATTCGGATCTTGGTTCTCGTGTGAGCTCGACGTGTTCTGCTATATCTTCAACATGTGAGTTTTTATATTAAATTATCGTTTCATTGTAATTGTCAACACAAATGTTCTCTTTGCTTCGCCTCAGTTCCCAACTATTCTGAGTATTGTCTCAGACGGAGCTCTGAACCAGTAGTCTACCGCTCTATTTCCATTATTATTTTATCCTGCTCGCCTAGGGGCACAATAAGCTACTAGGATGGTGGCAGTGGCGTCTTCGCTATCGACTTAACTTAATTAATCCCAATCCACGTTGTGACAATATCATGAATTGTGTCAATATTGTCAAAGTCTAAGCCTCTCAGTGTAATGCTCCAAAATAAGATATGAGTATCTATTTTGCTGGAGAGAGCGTAGAAGATTTACTCCAGTTCTTGCAAGAAGTCAGGAAAACTTGCGACGAAACATTTTCTGAGCTATTTGGAAGCGTTACGGCATCGTGCAATAAGTTGCGAACTGACAAAAAGATGCCTCGACTCACTAAAATTCAAACCACCAGAGAAAACCATCCAGCTAACAATGGAGAAGAATACAATCGTCAATCAGTTTTTATTCCTCTCCTTGACAGCATCATTCAAGATTTAAAATGACGATTTATTGCAGACAATCTGAATGCTCTGAGTCTTTACAAGTTAATAGTTAGTTTAGTAAGTTTAATGGTCAAAATGTGTAAGCTTTGTAAGAGTTTTTCATGTCAAATTATTATAATTATGTTGATGATTAAATACTAAGTGAAAATGAGTTAATAAAACATTGGTAATATGAAAACAGGCATCATCTGTTCTATAAATACAAATTTAAAGGCAAAGGTAAGCTGGAAATTCACATTACAAATGATAATAATATAACCACAATAATACAAACTAAAGTCCTCAATCTGTTTAGTAACTTCTTCCGGGATCAGGTCGAAAACATTATAAACTCACGCCCCAAGAAAAATTAGAATAATCAAAAGAAAACTTACAACCGCAAAACTAACAAAGTTATTTTCCTGTCCCCTATAACACCTATAGAGTAATTCGATATTATGAAAAAAGTGAGCAAAAAGAAATCAGCAGAAATTGATGAAGTGCCAGGGACTCACATGCAGGATTTAGACGCCTTCGTCATAGAACCCCTGCTGGACATTGCTAATGCCACCTTCACCCAAACAAGTTTCCCCAGAAATCTGAAACAAGCACTAGTTATCCCAATGTTCAAGTCGCAAGTTCTGTTCAAGTTCAAGAGACCGAACAAAGCTGGAAAATTGTAGACAAATTTCACTGCTCAGCATTTTCTCAAAGTTTCTAGAAATAGCTCTCTGCAGCAGAATCGCTGCAACCTGATGAATACAAGCCAACATCGTTTCACAAGGAAACAATCCACCAAGACAGCAGTCACAGCATTCATCTGCGAAGTACATGAAGCTATCGACAAGAAAATGAATGCAGTTGGTATATTTTACGATACAGTAAAGCGTTGGACACCATTAGCCACAGTATTCTGTTGAAAAAACTTGAAGCAATGGGAATTGTCGGGAACGTGAAAACCTGGATCGAAACCTACCTCCAAGACAGAACTCAGACAACACTCTCAGAAGAAACAACAACGAACGTTGGACTGCCACAAGGGTCCACAATATCGCCAGTTCTGTTTACGCTGTTTACAGCTGATCTTGCGAAGTATTCTATCGTGGGTAGTCTAATTCTGTATGCAGATGAAACTACGCAACTGATCACAGATGCATCATCAAACAAATCGGATGCAGAACAGCAAATATGTCTCAGTCAACGCGGCTCATAAGCAGTGCAGCAAATGCAAGACTTCTGTGCAGATGATGGCCTCGTCCTCAACAACAAAAAGACGGTAATGATGGATTTCAAACCACTCCGCCACATTCACAACAGCAGTCCACTGATTAGAACGGACAAGACGAGCATTCATGAACTTAAAGAGGTTGTCTTCTTGGGAATCAAGCTGGAGAACACGCTCGAATGGAAGTCACACACACAGTGTCGGACTGGCCAGGGCAGCCAGGCGGCAAATGCCGCTGGATTTTTTAAATTTTATTTTCATGCTTAAACCCACAAATCAGGGTTTCAAACATAATTTTGGGAAAATTTCTAAGATCACTTTTGTAGACTTACGGAATAACATTATACACCTGTCATTCGGGCCTCGCGACACCGACACAAACGGGGCCCCGGTTCAACCCGTTTTAATTGCCTCTCGCTCTTTCAACGCGACACCAAAGTGAATAGTATTTTATACAACGCACTTGTGTAGCACTTGTAGCACTTTACAAAGAAACTGCACACTCAGGGGGCCCCAAAAATGCATGGGGTGGCCGCCGAATTGGTTTTTCTTTTAAATGTAAAGTAAAGAAGTCGAAGTAAAGAAGTAAGTGATGTTGGACAAAATTTAGAAGTTACGATAAGCATGGTGGTTGATAATTGAATAAGATAACATGAATTTCTAAATAATAACTTCCAAATTTGAATCGTATGGGTTATTAAATTATGAGGGTTTGCATTGAGCTAACCACATATTTGCAGTGACACACTTTCGAGTGTCGCAGTGCTTTGTTGGCGCTGCGTCGAGCCGAGATAATTTGATTGCTTTGCGTTGTCATCATATTAGCTGTACTCCTACAACACTTCGAGTTTTGGGTGTTGGCATACTATTTTCAGAATGATAAGATCCTATGAAAATATGTACGGTATCGCAGATTACCGCTTCCAAATAAATTTTTCACTAACACGTAAAAATAACACGAGCTTCTTGAATATAAAAGCAGAGAAAAGCAAACCTTTCCAGAAATTAATGATCGATTTACACTATCGCAAGAAAAAGTGGGTACACGGGGCTAACGTAAGCTTACGCCAAAAATAACCTCTGCAGTGGGCAGAAATTGTATCGTATTCCAGACGAAGAAATGCACCAGTATGTTTTTGCCCTAGCACAAGCATTTCTCTGAGAAGTAGATAGGCAATTTCAAAAAGGCTTTATTTTCAGCAATTCCAAAGGCAATTAATATTGTGTTGTAATATCGTTTTAATATCGTGTATCGTGTTTCTACGATTTCGTAGAGTCCTATAGCCTTGTTGTAAATCGTCTATTCAATTTTAGGAACCCTCGACGTGTTGACTCTTGTCGACAAATTTTTTCATTTAATTTTGGCGTGTGCCGTGCTGCCTGAGTTTTTTTCGGGGCACAAAATTTGGGTTTTTGCTTCGGGCGCCCAAACCCTACACTTTGCGTACACGACACAATCGTATCTCAAGTCGATACGTCACAGGTGTATAATTTTGGTTTAATTAATTTCAAATTGGCCATTGACGCATTATCGCATCAACGCGTTAAAAATAAACTATTATTATTATTATTATCATTGCAATAAACCATGCTTTTAGTTTTGCCCTTTAATAGCCCTGTTAGTGCCTCTGGTAAATTGGCCCAAGAATTTATTCTAGATCCACCCCTGACCCGTGCACGTATGATGCCAATGAGAGCCTCGTCTTGGCTTTTCATATATTTCTGAGAGCCTAATAAGTGAACATTTCAATCAAGATATAAAAAAGATAAATGTATTTTCTTTAAAAATGCAACCTATAATTGCTTTGATTGAACTCGAGTCCAGGTAATGTTACTGTTTTTAGGGCCCTGTAAATCAACAAAACAGTGGTTGTAAGTACACAACCAAAGGTTCAGAAAAGTCACTTTGATAAAGGTAATGGCAAACCCCAATTGTTTCAAGTCCAAGGTATTTTTAGCAAATCTATGTATTTTCAGCAATACAGGGGGTTGAAGAGAGCATCTTCTTGAGCTTAACTTTTAAAGACATAGTTTATAATGTGAGACATTAGTGAAAAAGATATGCGATAATAGAGCAATTATTTTCCGATGGGAGCCGCACGTAACTTATAGCCAAATTAGCCCACCGTTGCCGAAACAAAGCAATTTGTTATTTACAAACAAGCGTTCTTTTGGGATGCTGCATAGTTATGCAAAGCACATATAAGAAGCACTTATAGGCAATTAAAGCAACATTAAATCAAACGTGGAACATACATCTACCCCCAGGTTCAGATTTTTACCCATCTCCAACATTCCTTCTCCTACAAAGATAAGAAGAATTTAAATTAGTATAATCTATGTCAGACTCAGCTTTAATTGATATTTAAGGATTTGTCAGTGGTGTGATAAGAAAGACATTATATTCTGACTGCACTGTCACACCACCCTTCCGATTCAACCTAATCATGTTGCATGTTGCGTAGCCCATGTATAGAGTGTTTAGCATTATCAGTACCATCGACACATATACCCATTTCAGCCATTTTTATGAAACCTAGAAGTTAAAAGGGTGAAAAGATGCCCTGTCGTCATATAAAGAATTCTTCTTCTTAGCATTCCCTCCATTTCTTAGGTTATGATACAGTAGTAAAGTTCTTAATCTAAATTGAGAACAATTGAAAGAAAATCTTCCTATTTGCATTCCACAATAAGACCTTGCAAAATGACTAAGCATCAGCAATAATAAACAGAAGTTAACCGGAAAAAATAAGCAAAATTAATACAAATTTGCTGCTACTTACCAGTTAGCAATAGTTAGCGCCACTTTCAAATCGATGCTTTTTTTCCCGCTCACTCGGTGAAGTTGGTCCGAGAGGGCCTGTCATAGAATTTTGTCAACATATCACAGCAAAAGCGGCGCGTTGGACTAGTTGAACAGCTGTTATAGAGAGCAACTCAGTATCTTTGGCTCAGGTGATCGGTACTAATCAAAGATTATAAACAATTCCTGCTTTTGTCCTGCACAATCACAAATTAACACGCATTCAAGCAAAGAAGCAACATCTTTTCTCGCAAAAATTCAGTTATCTTTCCATTTGTAATGGATAAAAAGGGGAAATCTGTGCCAAGTGCCCCATTGACAGCTGTACCTGAAAAGTCAAAAGAGGATGTAAAAGCTGAAAGGGAGGCAAAAAAGAAAGCAAAACAAGCAGCTAAAACTAAAGTAAAGTCAAACGTTGCTTCAAGCACTTCCAATGCTTCTTCCCCTGGGAAAATAGCAAATCCTTCAATTGTGCCACCACTGGCTGCATTGAAAGAGGCACCATTAGTGCAGAAACCTATTTCCAGTCAGACTTCAACCACCAAGAGCCAACACAACGAGGAAAAAACATCAGAAAATCAGCCTAAAGTTTGTGAAAAGAAACAAGTAACAGAGCTATCAAAAGCAGAAATTAAAGCAGCAAGGAGGTTGAAACAGGAGGCACAACGTGCGGCGAAAGAAAACCAGTTAATTTTGAAAGGCAGTAAGCCGCATGTGGCTCCAGAAGTTAAGCAGGTAGGAAAACACAGATAAAAGTATAGCCATTAGCAAGGGATTACATAAAGCTTCTTGTAGGTGGTGTCACCTTAAGATGGCAGAATGTTGTAGTTGAATTTTTGCTTTATTAGATGTAGTTTGGTGTGACTTGATAATAAATGGTTGTTTTTTTAGTGCAGAAGTCATGATTTTTTGGGAATTCACGGGAAATTGTTATTGTTTGCTTACCTGAGTTTGATATGCTTATAGCACGGTTAAGGGATACATTTTGTGGGTGGAGTGGAGGGTCGGGACGCAACATAAAGGTGTTTCAGGTATATTTTTTATTGTTTCTCTTGAGAGTTTTGGGCATGGGGTTGAGTATTTGTTGTTTCGTGGTTTGTTGGACATTAAGAAGGTAAAATATCCTATTTTTGACCAAAAAAACTGCATGGTTGGGAATATTTCCAAGCTAGGAATATTTCCAAGTAGGTTCTCTCATCAGAACTGATCTTTAATTCCTAGTCAACACAATGTAAGTGAGTAGTGTGCCAGAAGGGTTATTTTATGAAAAAACATGAGGCGTGCCAAAAACAATATTTTTCTCCAGCTGTTATTGACAATCCTCATGGATACTAGAACCTATATTTCAGATTGACTGATTTAAGACTTATGAAAGGTTCAGATTCTAGGAAAGAAGCTCATGGAGAAAAACAATGTAATCCTTATCAGGGTAAACTGATGTTGATTCCAGGTTGCACAGGTTGTAACAGCGGTGCCAAGTAAGCCGGCAGTGGCCTCTGTTAAAGAGCAAGCCATCGAGACCGAGGCTAAGTCATCGGCCGCAGTAAAATCACCGCGGTACCATCGCGTCAAGCTTTTCAACCATCTCTACTCTGAAGCGAATGTCTCCAAGGTGGATGCTCTATTGTAAGTCTACAGGAGCAGCACATGTGATCCACTCGTCTAAAATAACCTGTATGGCAGTTGCGATAAAGAGACTGTGAAGCCAAGGCCGCCATCTTGAGAGTCCCTAATTTGTAGTTTCATCAAGAGCCGGTATTTTAAGTGTATGCATAAAAAGTTTTCCTGGTTTCCATTGTTCTCAACACTTTCAGGTAAATTTGTTAAAAATGTGTTTCATAAACTCTAAAATTAGCATTAAAATCATAGAACCTTGGATTTAGTGACTCATTCCTGTTGCCAACAATGGATTGTCTGATTTCAATTTAGATCAGCTGACTGGATCCTATGCTCTATCCAGGTTATTTGAGATCAGCTGGCTGGATCCTATGCTCTATCCAGGTTATTTGAGATCAGCTGGCTGGATCCTATGCTCTATCCAGGTTATTTGAGATCAGCTGACTGGATCCTATGCTCTATCCAGGTTATTTGAGATCAGCTGGCTGGATCCTATGCTCTATCCAGGTTATTTGAGATCAGCTGGCTGGATCCTATGCTCTATCCAGGCTATTTGAGATCAGTTGGCTGGATCCTATGCTCTATCCAGGTTATTTGAGATCAGTTGGCTGGATCCTATGCTCTATCCAGGTTATTTGAGATCAGCTGGCTGGATCCTATGCTCTATCCAGGTTATTTGAGATCTGCTGACAGGATCCTATGCTCTATCCAGGTTATTTGAGATCAGCTGGCTGGATACTATGCTCTATCCAGGTTATTTGAGATCAGCTGGCTGGATCCTATGCTCTATCCAGGTTATTTGAGATCAGCTGGCTAGATGCTATGCTCTATCCAGGTTATTTGAGATCAGCTGGTTGGATCCTATGCCTATCCAGGTTATTTGAGATCAGCTGGCTGGATCCTATGCTCTATCCAGATTATTGAGATGCTATGTTTTTCCTGTAGACTGAAACCTTCACGACTCCACCCGGCCATCATTGCTCTAGGACTGCAATACGCAAACAAGGTCATCGTGGGATCCAACGCTCGATGTGTGGCTTTGCTCAAGACTCTCAAGATGGTTTGTGTCTCCTTCATGGAGTCGACTTCACTAACATAAAGCTACAAACTCAGTTCAAACATCTGTTTTTTAATTTCAAGTTGGAAAAAAGACTTTTTATTGCAATGTGGTATTTATTTAAGAAGAAGTTGTTCTGTCACTCAAACAAAACTAAATTTTTTGGCTGATAATATTTTACCTTTGTGCTAACTTCTGGTTCAAGTTCGAACCTGGATCAACAAACGTTTACATTTTAAACCACTCTTGAGTTGAAAGAAAATAGTGCCAGACATAACTTTACATTTTTTTGTATCAAAAAACATTGACTTGTAATTGAAATGTTGATAATAACTATCTTTTCCTTGTTTTGTTTTCTACTTAAACTTGCCTAGGTTCAGGAAACCAAGTTTAGCCTGATGATGTTTAGCCCGACCCAGACAGGTCATTATTCTGATTATATACGTGTCATGGCTTTCTGGATCTTGTTGTATGTTTCCTCTGTTCCGACCAAAGATCGAAGTTCGACACCAATGATCGACAGCATGGATTTGTGGAGGAATCCTGTTGTTGGAATTGTACCGTCCTTCAGAAGGGACGTTAAGCCGGTGGTCCGCTTGGTCTTAGACAGGAGTAGGCTACGTGTTGGCACCGGGTTTCCCCTCCTCACTTCTACGCTATGTTAGGTTCATCATCATCCACTCATTCACCGACACCTTTAGACCACATGGACTTATCAATTGTTATCCAGGTAATTGGTGACTACCGTACACCAGCGAACCAGGAGTATGCTCGAGGTCTGGAAGCTCGTATTCGCCCGGGACTGGACTTCCTTGCACTTTGTCGACCTCACGCTGTCTCCATGAACAATGCCATGCGCCACGTACGCAGACAGATGACTCTTCTCAAGAACAATGTCACAGATGACGAGGTTAGCACTATGTCATGCATTCATACCTTGATTATAGACAACCAATACAGTCAATAGACAGTCAATAGACAGTCAATAGACAGTCAATAGACAGTCAATAGACAGTCAATAGACAGTCAATAGACCAGTCAATAGACAGTCAATAGACAGTCAATAGACAGTCAATAGACAGTCAATAGACAGTCAATAGACAGTCAATAGACCAGTCAATAGACAGTCAATAGACAGTCAATAGACAGTCAATAGACAGTCAATAGACAGTCAATAGACAGTCAATAGACAGTCAATAGACAGTCAATAGACAGTCAATAGACAGTCAATAGACAGTCAATAGACAGTCAATAGACAGTCAATAGACAGTCAATAGACAGTCAATAGACCAGTCAATAGACAGTCAATAGACAGTCAATAGACAGTCAATAGACAGTCAATAGACAGTCAATAGACCAGTCAATAGACAGTCAAAAGACCACAAGACCTGTCAATGGCAAAGCAGTTGGTGACAAAATACTTTTTACACTTGGGCCTGGATTCACAAAGGATCATAACTCCTAATAATTAGAGCCACGATTATATGGTGAAGCCCAAAATCGCGAATTGTTCTTATCTCTTGTATTTCTTACAAATGAGTGCGATTCATTGAATTCCCATCTCAAATATGTAAGAAGCTCATCCCGACAAAACGCGAAATTCACGAAAAATCATCCATAACAACGAAATCAACGCAAAATGAGCCTTTTCCCATCCAAGTATCTTAAATTTCAGATAATCTTCTTTTTTTTTCATTTTTATCAAACTATATTTCACAAAATAAATAAATAAACAAGAATTTGTATTTCGTGATAAATGCTAAATTGAGAGATAATGAAGCTATTTCACTAAAATGTGCGTATTTTGCAAAATAGCCACTTATTTCCATGCAAAAAATGTAAAATTTCTATTTTATCTCTCTAAACACACATTTCCATGAATTTGTCAGATTATTTCCCACAGTCTTGTTGTCAGGTCTGTTTCTCATCAAATGCTGTCAAAATTCCTAAGCTTAGGGGGTAGAAGTAGTGGGGCAAAATGTTTGCTGTAGGAAACTATTGGCATTGGTTGGCTGAACCTTCCCCTCCTTGCCATGTGAGCACCAGCACCACATGCATTCAGTCTATTTAGAGATTAGCTGGGATTTCAAATTTCAATGGGGTGTAATAAATCTTTGACTTTTGAGGATCAAGCAAAGCAACTCTTTGTGAGTGATGGATATATTTTCATGTGTGGAATCTGGAACACCAGACTTGTCTGGGAGAAAAAAGACAATCTTGCAAAGTATGTTGTTAGTACCAGGCAGTGGGTCTAATTCAAATTCCAATGGACATACAAATCTCAAACTTCTCATTTGCAGTTCTGACTTTACAAACTATTTCAGCCCCAGTGAACAGTGTTGATGCAGAGAGGTTTTTTAGTCAATAAAACCTTGTGCTGACTGACAAAGGAACAAGAATGAAGGAAGCTACCATTGAAACTTGTTCAATGTTAAGTTTTAACAAGTAGTAGGTGTCGCTCATACTGCCATACAATGTATTTCATGGTGGCATTTATGTAAAATATTGATTTGTGCTATTAATTTTGTTTCAAGTCCCTTACAAATACCGATGTTGAGGACCTACACTAAATATTTGCTTTATTGTTATTGATAACTTCTTTATTACAGATCCCAGTGCTTACCCTAAATCTTCATTCCTTTCGAAAGTAGAACGCAAAAGCTCTTTTTTCTATTTAGCTATAAACGCTAAAATTAAAATAATTAGCACTAAAATTTCGATAAAACTAGTGCTAAAAACACGTATCTTCTTTTTTTCGTCACCTATGTCTGAAATCTGCTATAGCCATGAAATTCTGTACTTTTTCCATAACACCGCCATAACACTGAAATCCAAAAAGCTTACCACGAAATTATCGAAATCATAACACCGTAAAATCTTGGCTCTACTAATATCGTATGAACTTTATGACGAATATCAAGGAAGGTAATGAAACAATGGCCACTAGTCCCAATTCACAAAGAATTTTAAGAGCGCTATTCGGTATTATGCTTAATACCAGTCCTGACTGGTATTAGGGAAGTTATAAATATCACATTTAAATTCAAATTTCTTATTTTCTGTGAGATGTTTGTTTGTTCTCAAATAACATTTGAAATAATGTATATTTCATATGAAATAATAATTTATTTAAGTTTTCAGCTGCGATATGGTCCTCCTGTGGATGCCATTAAGATTGACCTCCTTGCTAATGGCATCCCAGGCACTTAGTTTGGCTTTTCCTGTCATAGACCTGACCAACGCTTTTAATTCGTCACAAGAAAAGTTTGGCTTGCGGGTCCTTTTCTTCCCAGTCTCTTCAGCATTTTCCATGTTTTTGGTAATTCTATAAATGAAAATAGTACTTGAATATATTTTACTGCTATTAACTTATTGTCAACAGATAAAAGTATTATCTATTACGATAAAAGGTTAAATTTGCAAAATTATAACTTACCGTTCACGTTCGCTTGAATATAAAAACAGACAAACGTTATTTGAATAAATGCGCACTCTACACTGATTGGTCGAAATCATGTGTCATGTCATCACTTCTGTGGCGAAACCTAAGACCGCGCTAATATTTTGCTTGTGATTGCGAAATAGCACGTATATGGTAATAAAGTTATGCAGTATTAACGAGGTAATAGTACTACAGTATTAACTCTAATATGGTATTAAAGTTATGACTCTTTGTGAATCCGGGCCTTGGGTTGTAATTGCTTAGTAAAAAGCAACTAATTTTCGCGACGTTTTTCGCACAACTTATGTCTGTTACTTGCAGGCCAAGAAGAAGCTGCTGGATGCTATCGATGTTTATCTGCGTGAACAGATTGATGTCGCAGCCGAAGCCATCTGCCTCACGATGAACGAAAAGATATCTGACAACGACGTTATTCTCACGTACGGAGCGTAAGTTGCACCTTGTTTTCATTCATCCTGGAAATATGCAAAAAGAGGTTTTTACTTTTTTTAAATCGAATTCAATTTCACATCAAATGAAAGTCAATTTGAAGATGAATCAAAGGACAAATAATCATTTCCAAAATTTAGAACATCCAATCAAGTATCGAACTATTTTTAACTGTCTATGTAATTTTAAATTATAAAAATTAGGGTTTAATTTTATTAAATTAAGTCACTGCCAGTTCAATTTAGCTGTTAACAAAATATGGGACGTTCACTCAGAGAAAAAAAACTATCAGGCTTGAAAAGGGTTAAAGAAGCGGCTATATATTTTAGAATTGGCTATTTATGTGATGTTTAAATATACGAAGGAACCTAGAGATGGCTTAATTTTATCATCGTAACCTCAAAACATGGTGTCAGCCCTTGGCTAAAGCGAGGAAACGTGTTGCAGATCCTCATTGGTAGAGAGTGTGCTGGTCTCCGCCCACGCCAACGGAGCCAGCTTCCGAGTTGTTGTCGTTGACTCTCGGCCTTGGCTGGAAGGACGTCAGCTTCTCCGTAAACTCGTGGAGCGTGGGATCTCATGCTCCTATGTACTCATCACTGCAGCCAGTGCCATCATGAGGGAGGTAAGATGTGTGGGATCTCATGCTACTGTGTACTCATCACTGCAGCCAGTGCCGTCATGAGGGAGGTAAGATGTGTGGGATCTCATGCTGCTATGTACTCATCACTGCAGCCAGTGCCGTCATGAGGGAGGTAAGATGTGTGGGATCTCATGCTACTATGTACTCATCACTGCAGCCAGTGCCGTCATGAGGGAGGTAAGATGTGTGGGATCTCATGCTACTATGTACTCATCACTGCAGCCAGTGCCGTCATGAGGGAGGTAAGATGTGTGGGATCTCATGCTACTATGTACTCATCACTGCAGCCAGTGCCGTCATGAGGGAGGTAAGATGTGTGGGATCTCATGCTACTATGTACTCATCACTGCAGCCAGTGCCGTCATGAGGGAGGTAAGATGTGTGGGATCTCATGCTTCTATGTACTCATCACTGCAGCCAGTGCCGTCATGAGGGAGGTAAGATGTGTGGGATCTCATGCTACTATGTACTCATCACTGCAGCCAGTGCCGTCATGAGGGAGGTAAGATGTGTGGGATCTCATGCTACTATGTACTCATCACTGCAGCCAGTGCCGTCATGAGGGAGGTAAGATGTGTGGGATCTCATGCTACTATGTACTCATCACTGCAGCCAGTGCCGTCATGAGGGAGGTAAGATGTGTGGGATCTCATGCTACTATGTACTCATCACTGCAGCCAGTGCCGTCATGAGGGAGGTAAGATGTGTGGGATCTCATGCTCCTATGTACTCATCACTGCAGCCAGTGCCGTCATGAGGGAGGTAAGATGTGTGGGATCTCATGCTACTATGTACTCATCACTGCAGCCAGTGCCGTCATGAGGGAGGTAAGATGTGTGGGATCTCATGCTCCTATGTACTCATCACTGCAGCCAGTGCCGTCATGAGGGAGGTAAGATGTGTGGGATCTCATGCTGCTATGTACTCATCACTGCAGCCAGTGCCGTCATGAGGGAGGTAAGATGTGTGGGATCTCATGCTCCTGTGTACTCATCACTGCAGCCAGTGCCGTCATGAGGGAGGTAAGATGTGTGGGATCTCATGCTACTATGTACTCATCACTGCAGCCAGTGCCGTCATGAGGGAGGTAAGATGTGTGGGATCTCATGCTATTATGTACTCATCACTGCAGCCAGTGCCGTCATGAGGGAGGTAAGATGTGTGGGATCTCATGCTTCTATGTACTCATCACTGCAGCCAGTGCCGTCATGAGGGAGGTAAGATGTGTGGGATCTCATGCTACTATGTACTCATCACTGCAGCCAGTGCCGTCATGAGGGAGGTAAGATGTGTGGGATCTCATGCTACTATGTACTCATCACTGCAGCCAGTGCCGTCATGAGGGAGGTAAGATGTGTGGGATCTCATGCTACTATGTACTCATCACTGCAGCCAGTGCCGTCATGAGGGAGGTAAGATGTGTGGGATCTCATGCTACTATGTACTCATCACTGCAGCCAGTGCCGTCATGAGGGAGGTAAGATGTGTGGGATCTCATGCTTCTATGTACTCATCACTGCAGCCAGTGCCGTCATGAGGGAGGTAAGATGTGTGGGATCTCATGCTACTATGTACTCATCACTGCAGCCAGTGCCGTCATGAGGGAGGTAAGATGTGTGGGATCTCATGCTACTATGTACTCATCACTGCAGCCAGTGCCGTCATGAGGGAGGTAAGATGTGTGGGATCTCATGCTACTCTGTACTCATCACTGCAGCCAGTGCCGTCATGAGGGAGGTAAGATGTGTGGGATCTCATGCTACTATGTACTCATCACTGCAGCCAGTGCCATCATGAGGGAGGTAAGATGTGTGGGATCTCATGCTGCTATGTACTCATCACTGCAGCCAGTGCCATCATGAGGGAGGTAAGATGTGTGGGATCTCATGCTACTATGTACTCATCACTGCAGCCAGTGCCGTCATGAGGGAGGTAAGATGTGTGGGATCTCTGATTCTAACAATATAAAAGTGGTAATAGAATCCTTTTAGAGCTTAGCAAGCAGCGCAAAGCTTTAGTTTAGCCACCCAGTAATAGTAGCCGGGCTGGAAGCATACACAAAGATTGTAATGATATACTCAATTTCATTTCTTAAAACCTGGATTTATTTAAAAGCACTAAAGTGTTCAATGAAAAGCCTAATAAGGTTTCTTGGATAGCTTACATGGAGATTTTGTTGAGGAAATTTCAATATGGAAGTCTATAAAACGTAAAGTTAACAATCAGTAGAAGAATTTGTAAATACTTATGGAGGGACTCTGTTTTGTTGTTGACAGGTCACGAAGGTGCTTCTCGGTGCACATGCACTCCTGGCTAACGGTTGTGTTATGTCTCGTGCTGGTTCCGCCCAAGTGTCACTTCTTGCCAGGGCTGCCAACGTTCCTGTCCTGGTATGCTGCGAGACCCACAAGTTCTGCGAGCACGTACAGACAGATGCCTTTGTCTACAACGAAATAGGTGAGGTTAGCGTGAGATTGATTTACATGTCAGCAAAGTTGGAGGAGGATCTTTTAAAACAGATCACAATCGTGCGATCGCGATTGGTTTTTAGTGATCTTCGATCTGATCGCGATCTTTTTTGTATCCCATGATCGTTTAATTCGATCGCGATTGGATTGTCAACAATCTTTTTAAAAGATCGTTTGCACAGTTGTTTCTTTCTTGGTGTTTGTTGTTGTATAACACTTGACAATTGAAATTTGAATGTGGCAAATGGAAATATTTTCCATAGCTTTCAGTTTCCTTCAAAGACTTAAAAAAGTTTCCAGAATTCCAGAAACGGTTATTAGTAATACTTTTATTTAGGGATGCCTCCGGGAAGTGATTTTCGCAACCGAGTACCCAGTTTCAATACCCGGTTCCTACCCGGTTCCTCGCCCCCCCCCCCCCAAAAAAAAAAGAATTGATTGGAATCTGTTGGCATTGCAAAAAAACAGTGTATTACACAAATAATAATAACTACCACAAATAACTACCACAAATAATAATGACTATCACAAATAATAATGACTATCACAGACGCCAGCCGAGTCGACTCGATTGTCAATTGTTGCCGATGTCTAATATCCCGCCGCGACTCTAGCGGCGAGTCAGCTGTTTGGGTGGAGGGGTAGTGCGAGTGGTAGGAGAAGCTGTTCAGGTCGGGAGGGTGGAGGGAGATTCGGGCGACCAATCGGCTGCGTAACTAGAGAGCTGGGCGAGTGGGGGCACGCTATACCGTCCGGGAGCCGGGAGGGGAACTTTACCGCGGCGATTCAAGCTAGCACGGCGGGGGACAGCGGAGTAAATTCCCTGACGAAAAAACGAACAAATCCCGGATCCCAAACTTTGGAACCGGGTTCGCAATTACCTGGAACAAACCCGGGTACCCGGGTATCCGAAAGCATCCCTACTTGTATTAGTTTTATTATTGCTTGCAAATGCTGCCTAGTATGTCCACCGTGCCTGTCTGTCGTGCCTGTCCACCGTGCCTGTCCACCGTGCCTGTCTGTCGTGCCTGTCTGTCGTGCCTGTCTGTCGTGCCTGTCCACCGTGCCTGTCTGTCGTGCCTGTCTGTCGTGCCTGTCTGTCGTGCCTGTCTGTCGTGCCTGTCTGTCGTGCCTGTCCACCGTGCCTGTCCACCGTGCCTGTCTGTCGTGCCTGTCTGTCGTGCCTGTCTGTCGTGCCTGTCTGTCGTGCCTGTCCACCGTGCCTGTGTGTCGTGCCTGTCTGTCGTGCCTGTCTGTCGTGCCTGTCTGTCGTGCCTGTCTGTCGTGCCTGTCTGTCGTGCCTGTCCACCGTGCCTGTCTGTCGTGCCTGTCTGTCGTGCCTGTCTGTCATGCCTGTCTGTCGTGCCTGTCTGTCATGCCTGTCTGTCGTGCCTGTCTGTCGTGCCTGTCTGTCGTGCCTGTCTGTCGTGCCTGTCCACCGTGCCTGTCTGTCGTGCCTGTCTGTCGTGCCTGTCCACCGTGCCTGTCTGTCGTGCCTGTCTGTCGTGCCTGTCCACCGTGCCTGTCTGTCGTGCCTGTCTGTCGTGCCTGTCCACCGTGCCTGTCCACCGTGCCTGTCTGTCGTGCCTGTCTGTCGTGCCTGTCCACCGTGCCTGTCTGTCGTGCCTGTCTGTCGTGCCTGTCTGTTGTGCCTGTCTGTCGTGCCTGTCTGTCGTGCCTGTCCACCGTGCCTGTCTGTCGTGCCTGTCTGTCGTGCCTGTCTGTCGTGCCTGTCTGTCGTGCCTGTCTGTCGTGCCTGTCCACCGTGCCTGTCTGTCGTGCCTGTCTGTCGTGCCTGTCCACCGTGCCTGTCTGTCGTGCCTGTCCACCGTGCCTGTCTGTCATGCCTGTCTGTCGTGCCTGTCTGTCGTGCCTGTCTGTCGTGCCTGTCTGTCGTGCCTGTCTGTCGTGCCTGTCTGTCGTGCCTGTCTGTCGTGCCTGTCTGTCGTGCCTGTCTGTCGTGCCTGTCTGTCGTGCCTGTCTGTCGTGCCTGTCCACCGTGCCTGTCTGTCGTGCCTGTCCACCGTGCCTGTCTGCCGTGCCTGTCCACCGTGCCTGTCTGTCGTGCCTGTTTGTCGTGCCTGTCTGTCGTGCCTGTCTGTCGTGCCTGTGCACCGTGCCTGTCTGAAATTGGTTTATCGAGATTCGAGGCCCACTTTCTGTTATGTTCAACTGATCACTGTTCGTTGTAGACAAAATGCAAGGCATTTTTGTTCCTGTTAAGTGTTAACAGACTGTTAAGTGTTAACTGGCTGTTAATTTTCTTGTTATATTCTTGACTATAAGTCTTTGTCCTCATCGCATTGTGTTCTTAATATTTCTATATTAATGTTGCATTTCCCAGCACCTAGGCTTTAGCTGCTAAAAAACACGTGATTTTTTTTTCGAAAACGATCTTTTAAATGAACTTGATTTTTTATGGAAACGAATTTGAATTTGATCTTAAAAAAAACGATCGCAAACTTTCGATCTTCGATCGCGATCGTTTTTTGACGACGATATTGATCTTTTCAAAAGATCAATTTCAAAACAAGTATCACATGATGATAGTACTAAAGAGTTATTATTAAATTGCAGGTGACCCTGATGAGGTTTTGAAACCAGGATGTCTTCTGAAGGACTGGAGATCTGTGCCAAGCCTGACCCCACTGAATTTAACATATGATGTGACTCCACCTGACCTGGTCACAGCAGTGGTCACTGAGTTGACCATCCTGCCATGTACCAGCGTGCCTGTCATCCTGCGTATCAAACCTTCAGAAGCTGACAGAGATCTGCGCTTCTAATATTCTGCACTTGTTCAATAAATACTTGTTACTCATATTCATGGTCGTTACTCTTGCATTAAATCGTAACTGAAAGTGCGTCTCAATGCATAGGAAAAACTTAACAATGAATTGTTTATTATTTTTATTACAAGCTACACTTGTAATGGTAAGTACAAGTTATAATAACCCATTGGCATGCGGAGCGGCACAGGCCGTAACTAAGGTTTCAACCACCATTAGTTTTTTTCAATATTCCTAAATATAGTTTAGTATTTTCATTTCTTACTTTACAAAATTATGTGCTTTTCAATTATAAAAGCGAAATAATTTCAATTTTGAGCTTCGATTACGAAGAAATAATAAAACGCAGCATGTGAGTAGACATAATAATGTGAGACTCAGCTCACTAATATGAAGCCTTGGTACCAGCTATCGATGGTAAGCTTTCAAATACATTCATGTATGTTCTGTTATTAATATTATCGGTTTCCTCAGCAAGACAGTAATTTTTAACAATGATAGCAGATCATTGGTTTGGGCTATGTTGGGCACAGTAGGGAAGGTGTAGGCTTAGTTGGGGTAGGTGTAGTTTGTTTTGTAATTTGTACTTATCAAACTCTATCTCCGTAATATAGACGGCGTCTCACTATCGACGCATATAGTTCCCGAGGTTGGGTTACAAAATGCAGGCTCTCCTCCCGTCAGTTGAAATTCTACATGAACGTCTCGAGCAGCGAGCCAGGCTCCTGAAAGAGCCGCACCAACCGAAACTAGACCATTATCCAAGGACTATTATAGGAGGAAACAGCAGGAGCTTTCAATTTTCATGGTTTACTAAACACAATTGGCTCGAATACAGTTGTTCTGAAGATATGGCATACTGCTTTCCCTGTCGGGCATTTGCTACAACTGTAGGTAAGAAGGGGAATTTTGATTCCACGTTCATTTGCAATGGATTCAAAGGCTGGAAGGACGCTACTCGTAGTTTCAACATGCACCAGTCGAGCAAATGTTACATGGGAGTAGGGTATAATTGCCGGTTCTAGATCAGAAGGAGAAGGAAGTCATTGACCTCTGTGGGAAAACTGCTGACGCCCGGAAAATTCCTAGCGTCTTGGACGGTACGAAATAAAATGCAGATTCAGCAGAAATTTGAGATGTGCGCGTGCGCATTTTTACTGTTAGCTTGTAGTGTAAGGTGATATAAAATTTGAAGATAACTATAGTCGATTCATTTTGAGATGACCTCCTGCATATAATCATGCATGTATACGTGCATGTTAAGGTGCACTTCTTACGTGATTTCTTAAAATAAATGTACTTTAGATGTTTAAGAAATATAAATGCAGCAACCTAATCTAATTTCCCACGATCAGATGTCACTGTACTAAATGACAAGTACCTACAGTCTGTTCATTCTACATAAATAATCATACATCTGACACTCAACTGCATGTATGCATTTCTAGTGTACTACCTTAAATGAACTGTACTATAGCTTCCTACAAAAATATTATTGCAATGCCGATGTAACATTTTCCCAGATTTTCCCAGCGTGGCCCTCGTATTGCTTGGTAGATTCATCGATCAATCGCTGATTTGACAAAATCAGATTTCACTGTACCAAATAACAAGTACTTCTATAGTAGGTTTATTCTTAAGACACGTCATCTGTTTCCATTATATGCCTGTGTAATTATACACGATTACTGCCCAGAGTTTAGATGGTTATACATTACAATGAACGCACTTTAGATAATATTTTAGTGGTCAATAATTGCAAATCAGCAAAATGTTAGGACGATGAACTGTTCGACGTTCTGTTCTCACCGACATCATCATTCGATTCAAAGTTATCAGAGAGGCAACAGCAAGATCAATAGTTACGGCAACAGTAGGAGTAACAGAAACAACTGCAAGAAAGTAAGTAGTATAATTATATTTTTATATTTATTAGAAACTCTAATAACCTTATATTTTTATTAAAATCTTCTTGATGATTTGATACTTTCTGTCACAGAAGTATTTCTGCAAATCTAGAATGAAATTTATTTACATCTAATATAAAATATACTAATTCAGTTTTTCCTATTTTTCTTTGTTATCAGATGGACTTCCTTAACCAACTTGGGAGCTGCAAGGCAGTTGAGTTCGGAAAGATAGATGAACTCCCAGAACATGTAGCTTTTCTAATCGATGAGTGGGCGGCGATCACAACAAGATACGGTCGTCAAATTCAAATCACCGTTAACAACTTGAAATATTTTCTCCCCGCTAGATTTAATAAAATTACCGATTCAGATTTAACCTCTTTCAATCTTAAACAGATCACTATAACCTTTAAAGGCACCAAAAAATTTGGGGTGTACCCACCAACTGCAATTTTAGAATTTAACGATATTTAAAATTTGCTGACGGATTGAAAAAAAAAATATTTAAAAAACTGAACTGTATTCACAAATAAAAGAAAAAATTTTGTTTTAAAACTGAATTCACTGAGAGTATTTATTGAACAAAAACCTTTTATAACATTACCAATTCCAGAAACTAGATCCATGTCTACATCCATAATCCGTTTTTATTCACGAAAATATCATATAAAGTATTGATTGAATAAGTTTTTGAAAATTGCTGATGTTGAATAAATATAAATATCAAGGTGAGTTGAAGAATCGAATACGTTTGGTAGAATTTGATAGTTATCTCAGTTACAGATATTGAAACTTCTCCATTTATCCTATCGTAGGTATGCAGATTTCAGATTTGTTTCTGACACCTTTTTCCACAGCTAACAAGTGTCGATCACGTTTGATCTTGTTCAGTCAGGCAATACATTTTATTTTAAATATATAAGGAGACAGGAAAAAGATGCTTGCAGGTTTTATGAATAACTCAGAATCCCAAATTTACATACATTTATTAAAATCTCATCATATAAAGTGGATTACATTCACGACTACAACAAGTTTGATTGTTCATACATTTTCGGATAGGAGTAAAACAAGTTTTGAATTTTTCTTGAAACAATGAACGTGCGAGTTGATCATTTTCATCACAAGTTCTATTATTAAAGAAATACATGAATTCTTGCATGCTAAGATCTCGAGATCGATGCGCGAGAAATAATGCTACCCATTCACCACAGACATCAGATGTTGGACTTTGAAGCTGTTTTTCGTTGTATGTCCACGTAGTACACTGACGACTCAAAAATTCGTGATGCATTTTTACAATTGGTGGGATTCCATAAGAATCAAAAAATTCACCTCGTCCGAATTCGTCGATGTGAAAAGCAACCCAATGCGAGCCAGGTTTGTTACTAGGATCTGTGTTCGCTATTAGTACACACGGATGTTGCACAATTCGAGGCAGATTGTTTGCAGCGAATACTCCACGAAATAACGGACTTGTGAACTTGTCACATAGCATAACTTCTTCAAGATGTAGTGAATTCATGACTTTGAATCGTCTTCTGCAATGCGTTGACTCAAAGTGATTTTATTTCTATCCCAAATCGTTATTATAGCAGTCACCGTCATCAATAACTTAGTAAAGTAGTGGAGGGGGTGAAAAATAATTCTAGTTTTCTAAATATCATCTTCTTTTTTATATTAAAAATCTGTGATTACATTTCTATCTCTAGTTATTTCCATTAAACTATCATTTTCGGAATATAAAATCATATCTACAGGACCTGTTAAGGTAGCGTTGAATCGAACTTCAATTCGAAATGACCCGTTTCGCTGTATAGACCAATGATTTGAGCTCGCCGACTGATCAGCAGTAAGATCAAAAACAGTAAGAAAATATCCATGAGCGTATTCCTCGCGAGATATATCATTTCCAACGTCTTGATGATTAATGCCTGTCCCTTCAAACAATGTCCTATATGCAGGAATGAATAGATTATTCTTGAAATCAGGCTGAAGAGCTGTGGTAGGAATTTGTTGTGAATCTACATACAATTGTAGAAAATTCAAATCATGATTTTCAAAGAAAAAAGGATTTTTCCCAAAATCTCCATTAAACGCAGCATTTGAAACAAATCCAATCGCAACTCGTTTAGGTAACGTCCCTAAATATAAATTATTAATAGTTCTAGATATGACCCCCGCAGGGATTGTAATATTTTTAATTTCTACTCGATTCAATGGATACTTCAGATTCGATCGTTCGAGTGCTCGCGAGTATCCCAAATGCAGCTCAGGTTTGATTCTGACTTTCCTCACAAACAACGTCGCATCAAGAATGTGCGTCTTTACCGAAGTATCTTCTGACATTAAATGAAATGCGTCTTTATTTAAATGAAATTTTAATCGCATTTCAACACCGTTAATAAGCAGCGTATCAGATGCAAACAGCTCATGATGGATACTAGACATTAGATCCACAGTTTTACTACCTTTTATGAAGCTTGACCTCTTAACAAGTCCATCATTATCCTTGAAATCGTTGAATTTACCTGCAGTATCTTTATACCACAGTCTGGAAGTTAAATGCGTTTTTTTAGCTGATGAACCAAAGTTCAGTAAAGTTTCAATATATGCTCGATAACCATAAGTGTGTGAAGGCGATGATATCAGTTTACCATTCAATGAGACCTCCACTTGCGAAAACAAACTATGCATCCAGTTATTGACCGGTCCGGTCACAACTTTATCATCAGCAATTAAATTAGTACCATCTGCTTTGGTAATTTTTGCTGTTAAAAGGAGCTCTGTGTATGCAAGATCAATGAACTCATTGCCATTATTATTTACAACAAACTCGAATTGTGAATTTCCTTCCAAAGACACAATAGGTTTATATGCTGCTTTGTATCCATATTCGATGGCTGCTTGTGTTAAAGGTGTTGTGAAAAGATCGAGCTCAGATTTCATAGCCTCCATCGAATTGCTATGTATAACAGACATTTTCACTTTTCAAAAATATCTCGCACTCTTCTCGATAACTTGATCTTCTTGGTGGTTTTCTTGCGTTGATGACTCGAAGATTGTCTCTTCTTCTTTTTAACAACAACAGCCTTCCTACCACGGTTGCCCGGCACCAACTGAAGTGATTGGCAGCTTTTCAATCGTTTAAGACCCGAGCCCTTCATAAGAGTAAGTTTATCTTCGGCTTTTCGTTTAAGATTCGAACCAGCTTCCTTCAATCTATTTTCAAACGATTGTTTCACATTTTTTCTTTCCATTAAATCATTTGCAAAATTTACTCCAGTCATGAGTCCTTCTTGAGCAAGAGATCGAGCTCCACTTTTAAATATCGGTACTGCTAATCGCCACATATTTTTAAAAAATGACGCTAGTCCACAACCACGCTGAAATTTGCTACCGTGATATATATTCATCCCCGATCCACATTGATTTTGGAAATAATCAATGTATCGATCATGATAGTTACTGCTTTTACACATTTTAAATCTAGTTACGACGACGTCGGAAATGTAGTACAACGCTTAGAACATCAGAATCGAATGAGATTGAATCACCAAATGCATCTCTTATATCTATAGTAATCGATGAAAACTCTCGTTTAGCTACCGGAAAATACATTGGTGGATTGAAAGACTGTGAATGATTTCTTCCATATTTTTCCTTGTACCAGAGAGTATCTATGCTAATCATTCGTGCGAGTGGCGCAAATATATCGCCCACTACGTGTGATTCAATAACATCACAATAAACAAGAAGCTGCTTTTGAAACCCTACATTCAAGCGGGATTTGTGTGGAGACGTTTTATCAGCAACAATATTCATACCGGGTTCGAATCCCAATTGTAATCCTAGATTGTCAGATAACACTACAGATTTAATCATACTATCTTCTGCAATATCTACTCTCGTGAATGAATTAGCTTCGGTAAGTAAAATCTTTAGGTCTCCCGTCACGTTTGCGAGGACACTATTTACTGCGTGATGAATTGCTGACACAGAATTATAGAAGCCAGGCTGAATTTCAATCGTCTTGGTTATGACATCTTCTTTATCAGCTGTTTTTACACTGTAGGTCACTTTATTTGCATTTATCAATACGTTATTAATGAAAGGATAATGGATTTCAAATAAAGCACATTCCATATCATCTTGTAATTCTATGCGTTGTGGTAATTGAGTCACAAAGCGAGTTGCCGTATTCTTCGGATAGTAAGACGCCGAACTATTGCTCAAAAGGGTTAAATAAAATTCTTTGCTACTTTGAATCATTTTAAATTAATAATTTCTGATTTCTTAACCCAAGAATTTTGAGATGATGGGTATCCGTACCACTTGACCAATACTTTCGAACTGCGTCCCTTCCCCTTCGTGGCGATGATTTTATCGATTTTAAATTCAGTAGATTTTCGAATTTGTACTCGTTTTAACTCGATTTCGTAAAAAGTTCCATCGATAGGTGTATTACTTAAATCTTCTATTCTATAAACAGTTAAATGACGTCTTGGAAGAACTTCCGAAATAATAAATATCTCGTCCGTCCAATTTCTTTCGAAACCTTTCTCGAACTGCTCTTTCTCTTTAGAAATTCGTACATGATCACCAACTGAGAACTTATCCTTTTTTAATTTTTTGAAGGGAACTCGATCGTTTAGCGTTCGCCATACTTGTAGCATGTTATCAATCGTCACATGAACTGGTGCGATTTTTATTGTCTGGTGAACAGTGTTATTATATGCTTGAAGAAGATCGGGAAGAACCTCAATGTAACGATAAGATGATGAATAGGTAAAATATCGCCACAACTTAGTTTTTAATGTTTTATTAAACCGTTCAACAACAGCTGCTTTGATATCCGGATTTGTAGCATAGTAATAATTAATGTTCCTCGCTGTTAGAAACGCTTGAAATTTTTTATTTTTGAATTCCTTGCCCTTGTCCATATTTAAATTTGTGGGTTTACGATTGGAGGACTTAAATATTTCCTGGAAACCTCTTATTACTTCCAAACTTGTTTTATTGTGCAAAGGTATCGCCCATGCAAATTTACTGAAAATGTCAATTACAGTCAACAAATATTTATAATTATCATTATATTTACTAAGAGATTGAAGATCACACAAGTCTGACTGCCAAACATCATCAATATAGTTAACAATATATCTATTTCTTTCGAAACGTTTCCTCAATGGACGATGTAATGTGTACGCGTCTTGAGATTCTAGCCACTGCTGCACGAGCATCTTAGGTATTTTCTTCTCAGCTGCCTTCCATAATTGACCTGTTGTTGAAAATCCTGCAGGGTGTGATGGGTCAAAGTATATTTTCTGCAATATTTTTCTTGATTTAGCGTTCATGACAGCTGCTAAAAGTGAAATCGTTTCCAGTTTGGAGCCAACACACGAGCACTTCTACGCTTTACATGCGTGACTTCCTGAGAAGGTGTCTGATCGTCAATTTTACGTTTCTTTCTTTTCTCTGTACTTGAAGTAGGAGAACTCACCACCTCACTATGAAATGAACGAATGAATTTTTTACGACGAATGTTTGATATATATTTCATCGGGATTTTCAGTTCTTCCAAAATAGTTAAAAATTCTTTCCAACCCGTGGGATTGGAATCTTGTCGGTTAATCAGAACATCGGATATTAAATCAATAATGTTTGAGTTATCGATAGTATTTCTTTTAATTCGTACTAGGCCGGTCGAACTATTCCAGTCAATAAGTTTGCTGTCGTAAAGAAGAGTATAAAGTTCTTTTGCAGCAACTTGTTTCTTTTCAGGTACAGACTGTAATAGCTTGACTTGCAATAAATTGCTATCATCTTCGACTTCGGACTTTTCGTCGTCTTCACTATTCACATTTGCAGCTAAGATATCTGATGATGTATTCAACGGTTTCATTTCTTGTTGGTCATCAATAATCTCTTGCTTAAACTCTGTAGGAATTAATTTCTCTTCAAATTGTGGTTGAAATGTTTCACTGGATCTGTTGTTAATTTTTGAAGATACAGAAATAAAATGTAGATAGCGTCGCAAGGTTTCTTGATATCGTGAAAGTTTCTCATTGGCATCCATACTTTTCATTCGAAGAATTTGCTTCATTTCATTTCTCAAAGCGATAATCATGTTCTTGATTGGATTTGTTGTCGACGCTGTATTTTTAAATTTGTTGACTTGTAAACTATTAACTGGTGTCTTACCAAGTCGATCGAGTGTTTGTTGATCAATTAAAACCATCTTCTTGCAATTATTCATCATGTCATCAATCCCGAAATTACACCACTCAGAATTGGTCCCAACAATAAGGGAATCAGAGACCCACCTCTCTGAAGAATTTTCTTTTTTTTCTGCCAAGTATCACCTTTCTTTATCAATTTTCTGAGCGTGTGCTTGTGTCGAGAGAGTCGGCTTTTATGACCAGGTTTCAGGGGAACATTCCCTAAAATACAGTTTTGTATGCACTCCAATATCGATTTGATTAGATTTCTATCAGCGACTTTCAAAATGGCTTTGCGCATTTTTGGTCCGCTTTTGTTTAAAACCTTAAGGAGGTCCATTTCTTTGATAACTGAAGCACTCATGATGAGAGAATGATAAAAGAGAGTCGCATCATCAGTTATTTATAATAATTTAGGAATATAAACAAAATGGTTTACATCGTCTGGAAAAATTGATGTTCGAATGCGTAGATTTTCATCAGTTGTCTGGTGACAGTCAACAAGTAGGTATCCGTATGGTAATTTAGTGGCATCTTCATAGGCTTCTTCCAAAAATTTTACATTTCGCGGACTTATTTGCTTAGCTAAAAATGAAAACTGTTTCCGATCTCGTGGGTTGCGGAAGCAGACGATATAATGAGAATTCAGAGATACGTCTCGCATTCCTTTACCTTTATGGAATAAATTTTGTGTAATGAAAAAAACTGAAATATTTTTGTGATGTGAATATTTCGTGAACAAGTCGATTACTCTGTTGTCCATTTCTGACATCATATCATCTATAATTATTAGTTTTCCACCACTTTCTGCACTAAAATCATCGATATTCGGTATACCTTTGTGAAATGTAACGCGAGAATCAGTAATGGAATCGTGAAAATCTTGCATTTCTGAGTAGCACCAAATGATTTGATTGATGTGTGTATCAGTCATTTCATCTAGATTCGATATAAATCGTCTAACAAATGTAGTTTTACCACAACCTGTACTTCCAGCTAAAAGACTAGTGAATGGTACCTTCCACCTCACTTCCATATTGAAGACTGGTGGTAACTAGAAGATACTACACCATTTATTTGGATCCTGAGTAAACATTCATGAATTATAATAAGTTGTAGTATGGCAGTAAAGGATGAGGAGGTGTGATAGGAATTCAAAATTAATCAGTTATTTATGTACATGTTTATTTATTTTTTATTACACAGCCAACACCTGGTTGATTCATTAACTAATTGCAATCATCTGAATCGCGATCCAGTTCATCAATATCAATAATATTACAATGGCCATGGGCAAGTGTATGATATCCATCGTCTAATACATATCTTTTATCGTCGAATGGTGATAGTGTGATCTTTCGTTGAGTTATTGTATATAAGTTATGATTAAAACTTCGAATGCTAGACATAGATGCACTTTGAATCACTTTTTGAAAAATCGATTTCTTGTAATCATCGTGTTTAATTACTTTTTCTAAAACATATCTCAAAACTCCTTTTCCTACTTTCTTACATTTTCCATTAGCTTCTAAAATGGAATACATCTTAGCCCTCAATCCTACAAATTCTTTTATGACAGCACCAGCGGTTTCATCTGTCATTTTACCTGGAACTTTCATATTGACATTGCTGTACAGATGATGTGTGCTTGGGTAATTTGAAGTGTCGAATAGATTCATATGAGCTTTCATATCGCAATATATATCTTCGGTTTTTATATGATATGTCAGGCTATCGGTGTCGGTGAAAAGTAAGGTGGCATTATTTCCATACTTATTCTTTACAAAGTTGTAATGGAAATCATAAACAAATCCCTTGCTTAGCTCTAATATTGCGAACCCTGCGTAAATTGGTCGATTGAGAATGAGACATTTCTTTTTGGATTGCACGGCTACAAGATCATTTGAAAAAATTGTGAAACTCTCAAACGAAGGAGCCGCTACAACTTTTAATAGCCTCTTTTCTACGTTCACTAATTCAATGTTAACTCTGTTACGAAGGTTTTCCATAGTCTTACCAAAAACAGCATTGTTCATTAGCTTGAAGAAATCTTTTTCAAAAGAGTTGGTCGCCTGTTTACGCTGCGATGTGTTAAATTCTATATATTCTTTTAACCAAGAGCTTTGCTTAAATTTAAGAACTCGATGAATTTTAAGAAGTTTTAATCCCAAGTCAAGATATTGTTGCAAATTTCTATAATGAATTATGTAGTTGGTTTTATCGTTTAGGTTTGGTACTAGTTTTCTGACATTTTTTGCAGGTTTAAAGTTCAAGTCTTCCAACAGTTTCTTACTGTAAGGAGAAATCATCTCTTCAGTAACGTTTATATTCTCCGGAGCCACAGGATAATCATTGTGCAATTCATGCAGATTATGTGAATATTCCAAATCGACCTCTAAAATGTATCCAAATTCAGAGTCTTGTGAAATATTATGAATATTAAACTGACTTATTTCACCCTCATTCATCCATTCAAAATGACTGATAGGTAATTTTTGAGACATCGCTTGCCCGTATAGATTGTTCACATCCCAATAAATAATATACGACGATTCAGCGTTCTTATCGAAGTCATCTACGTACTTGTTATTTGCTGATGCGTAACGGGTTGAGATCATTGAAACTCCGCCTCGTATTCCCTGCTCCATGAATAAGTACATATCAGGATCCGTAAGTAATTCGAGGTGGCAGCCGCTCATCTTAAGAAATGATTGCCAGCTGTAACCTGGCAATGTATACGTCTGTAAGGGATCAAGTTTATAATGTTTCATAGATATTTCTCGGAAGCTTTCAAAAATATCTGCTAGCAATAACACATCTGTTTTGACATGTAAATCCTGATACTCGCCTAAATTTTGGATTTTAAATAGACTCCAAACCTTTTTAGCATGTTCATAATCTTCGTCACTAATATGTTCATCGCGAATCGTGTTATAAAAAGCTGCTTTAGAAGGTAGTTTTGTCTCGTCAAATTTTGTTTGTGAATCCATGTAGTCATATGGAAAAACGCCCTTACGGAGAAGATGTGTAAATTCTTCCTTGTTTTCAAAGTTCTGTTTGGTAATTTTAAATTTATCCTCTCCATAGCTTAACAAATTTTTAGTGAGTGTTTCAAGAGATGTATTCAAAAATTGAAGAGAGTCGAGAAAACGCAAAGAATTAATCTGGAATGCAACATATTTTTCAGTGTTGTTTGGGATACACGTGATTTTACAAAATTTGAATTTTCCAAGTTCCTGCATAATAATATGACTATCATAATTTTTTAAATTGTGAAACAAGACTGAAATATGTTTAGCCTGTTTGAAGTTGAGATTACACGAGGAATGAGCTGCTCCTCTGTAAAGTCCAGACATGTGACAATGATCGCGTACCCTAAATTCATCGAGATCCTTCGAGCAAATAAAACATTCTTTTGAATTCAGAAAGCTCTGCTCATCTTCCGGAGTAATTATTATCGGATTATTTTCATTCATTAGCTTTTGCAACTCTTCTTCCTCTTTTAAAATGCTTTTAAGGAAGTGAGTGATTGCATCTGATCCTCTATACACAACTAAAGGTTTGTGCATTTCACCCTTTGCATTTATCACAACATATGAATATCCTGAACACATATGTTGAGTTGTTTTTAAAGTGTGCGAGAAATCATCATTCGGAGAGCATCCACTTATTTTCAGGTTTAAACTTTCAAAATCTGCGTAAATTGTGAAAGGTACTTTCAACATGAAATGATAATTTTTGAATCGCATTATATTATCAGATGGCATTTTTATTTTCTGTGGTTCGTTTTTATTGCAAAACTTCGAATGATCATCAAGGAGCGATTGTCTTGAAAATCTATGTAAGCAAAAATGACAGTAAAATGATCGGTGTTCGTGATGAGTTACTGAACCTAGCAAGCGACTTAAACTGCTTATCAAGCAAAAGTGATTCGTCGTTTCGTTTGATAAATACAATAAATTTATATGAGTATCGCAGGAAAATTTTGTGATTCGGAGCGGAAAAACTTCACATTCATATCCAAACACGTTTACAGATATATTGTTCTGTTTCTCAAAACGAGATAATTTTGAAATTTGGACGGGGTATTCAATACCTGACATATTCAAGTGTGACTCGTATTGCTTGTATGCATGTATACGATTTCGATTGTGACAGGGTTCATATAAATGTGCTAACACAGACCAAAGGAAGCATTTTTGGTCGTTGTTTTGAACATTTAAAATCGCCTTTTTTTTTACTAATTTTTTTGGTAAGGGAATGTAACTACTTGCAGCTAAGGGAACATATTTGGCGATGTTAAGTTCAAATCTTAGAATTCTTTCAAAATTCCAATTACTACCTTCCCTCTGAAAATTTGATTTTGCCTTTGCAATCGACTCAAAAGCTTGATTAAATTGTTTATTAAACTCAAAATGTTGTAATAGTGTGAAGTTGCAACTTCTGAAGCATGGTGCTGACTCGCTTTGCTTGTCTGCCACAATTTTGGTGAAGAGTGGATAAATTGTCAGGTACCATTTAACACCGCGGGATTTCGAAATATTCTTCATTAATTGAATTTCAATATCATTTTTGTTATCAGCCAAATATGTTAAAACATCAATACGATCATCTGGAATTTTGAACGTGTAAGTTTTAACGCTCCTGTTTAGCGCAGATTTTGAAAGTTTTCCCCTACCGATTTGATTTAAGCTTTGTAGAGAATGTTGTTGATTTGAAGATGGTATTTCTGTCGAAGTCGACGGGTTTTGACGATTACCAACGTTATCATGACTGGCATGATGAGTCAGCATCTTCTTTTCATTCAAGAAAAATTTTGAACACACGCTACACTGAAAGTGTTCTAAACTGCGATGTTTTTTTAAATTGTCTTTTCTAGAAAATGTTGATCCGCAGAGATCGCAAGGTCCGAAGAATGGTCTAACTGTTGGGACTTCAGTAGGACTGTAAATAAAAATAAAAATAAATAAGTTGAAGGTATTAATCGAATGTTTTGTAAAATGAATCTACAAAGAATGCGTACCTGTCATCTGATGCTGCTGGTGAATTTGTCACCATTGCTAAAATAGCATCACATGCATTCTCTAGATCCCTGCAAGAATGAACACAGAGATTGTGTAAACATCTTTTAGACAATTATACAAATCCAATTTAAATGAAAATTAATATTCGAATTTATTAAATAGGTATACTCACATTAAATTTTGTATTTCATTTTTTGATTCCATTCTTGCTGATAATGATGATGATGGTGATGATAAGAAGTTATTTTAAGTAATTTCTATATATTTTTATTATTCTAATCAGTTCGTTTTTTTTTTTAATTTTAGGAAAAGAAGATTTTATGCTGAGGTAGCAATATCAAAATATTTCGAGTAGTATAATTGCTGCAGTCAATGTGCGAGGCGTAACGTTAAAAAATCAAGCTTATATCAGCTGGATCTGATTACACTGTACAATGTCTCTGATAACTTTGAATCGAATGATGATGTCGGTGAGAACAGAACGTCGAACAGTTCATTGTCCTAACATTTTGCTGATTTGCAATTATTGACCACTAAAATATTATCTAAAGTGCGTTCATTGTAATGTATAACCATCTAAACTCTGGGCAGTAATCGTGTATAATTACACAGGCATATAATGGAAACAGATGACGTGTCTTAAGAATAAACCTACTATAGAAGTACTTGTTATTTGGTACAGTGAAATCTGATTTTGTCAAATTAGCGATTGATCGATGAATCTACCAAGCAATACGAGGGCCACGCTGGGAACATCTGGGAAAATGTTACATCGGCATTGCAATAATATTTTTGTAGGAAGCTATAGTACAGTTCATTTATAAGGTAGTACACTAGAAATGCATACATGCAGTTGAGTGTCAGATGTATGATTATTTATGTAGAATGAACAGACTGTAGGTTACTGTAATTTGGTACAGTGACATCTGATCGTGAGAAATTAGATTAGGTTGCTGCATTTATATTTCTTAAACATCTAAAGTACATTTATTTTAAGAAATCACGTAAGAAGTGCACCTTAACATGCACGTATACATGCATGATTATATGCAGGAGGTCATCTCAAAATGAATCGACTATAGTTATCTTCAAATGTTATATCACCTTAGCTAACAGTAAAAATGCGCACGCGCACATCTCAAATTTCTGCTGAATCTGCATTTTATTTCGTACCGTCCAAGACGCTAGGAATTTTCCGGGCGTCAGCAGTTTTCCCACAGAGGTCAATGACTTCCTTCTCCTTCTGATCTAGAACCGGCAATTATACCCTACTCATGGGAAGTGTTGAAGCTTGGGAATGTTTTAAAAGAGATACGCTAGTGGACGGCTTACTGGATGTTCACAATAAAATTACCCTAAATCGTCGTGAAGAGGAAAGGTTAAAAAACACGGAAATCATTGCAAGACTTGTCCATCTTACTATGGTATTGGCGAAGAGAGGGGGGCCGTTGCGGGGCCACAATGAATCGGCAGAGAGTGCCGAAAGAGGCCTTTTCCTAGAAATTGTTGGAATTTTAGAGCGGTATGATCCTGTCATAGGCTCCCATCTCATGCATTCAGGACGAAACGCGCTATATACCAGCAATCGCATCCAAAATGATTTTCTTCAAGCTTTGAATAAAGTTGCTCTCGAAAAAATTCGTCTTAAGGTGAATGGTCAAGCCGGGGCTGTAACGGCAGACGAGACCAGCAAATGGCTGTTGTTATCCGTTGTTTTGACGAAATAAAAAACGAAACTGTGGAATACTAATTGTCGCGATTAAACGAGTCACTGTGGTGGACGCTTAAAACATTTTTTCCACGTTAGATGCAGTAATAGCCAGTTTGAAGATTGAATGGAGTTCGGTCACATCAGTTTGCTTTGATGGCGGGGCTACCATGTCTGCAGCACGAGTCAGGGGTTCAACAGCGTTGCAAGGAGAAAAACCCTCGGATATTGTACATGCACTGCTTTGCTCATTGCTTGAATCTTGTCCTGGTTGACGCATGTGCTTCACGAACAGAGAATCCACTCATTTTCGAATTTTTGGGAACCATTCAGTTTGTGTTCACCTTCATTGAGGGCAGTCCTGGGCGACACGCGGTTTTCGAGAACACTTTGAAGGAGGTTGGCGGATTGCGGGCCTCAAGTCTGTCCACTACAAGATGGGCATGTAGGGCAGAGGCCGTGTCGAGTGTCAAACGCAACTATTCGGTAATTGTTCAAGCCATAGAGGAAGTAGTGAACATAACCAGCACACAGAAGAGCGATCTAAAGGAAAGGGGCTATTATCCCGGCTGAAATTGTCTGAATTTATTTTTGCCCTTCATGTCATGCAGCCCATACTGGCCATGGTTTTGAAAGTAAGCAAATATCTTCAGTATGAAAACCTTAGCTTACTTGTTGCCATGGCGCAGGTCCGGGAGCTAAAAGCCGCATTGGTGGATTCGAGAACTCGTCCTGAAAATTTCGACGAAATTTTCGAAGAAGTGGCTCGGCCATAAGCGGACAATTATGTATAGAGCGGTAAAACGCAGAGAGGTGTCTCTGCGACACACAGTATATTCATCTCAACAAATCCTCGGAGCTCAGAGTGACCTGTTTCAACCCTTTGATCGATACATTGGTGTCTGGCATTGATTGTTGATTTCAGTAAGACACGGTGTTGCTGATTCATTCAATGCTCTTGTGTTTAGAAATCGACAATTACCACCTTTCATATTTGGCGAACCATTTTAATCTCTCTAAAGAAGAGTTGCAAACCGAGGTACGACTCTTGAGAGCGATGTCCTCCAACTCGAAATCTGAGTCTGATCCTATTTCCAAAATGTTGTTGTTTGGAAAAAATGGATGAAGAAAACGGGAAGAGGTCCTTCCTTTCCTGAATTTCTTAAATCACTGAAGCTGTTTTCGACCTTTCCAGTGACGAGCTGCTCTTGTAAGCGAGCGTTTTTCAAACTAACAATTGTGAAAAACAAGTTGAGGACCACAATGTCTCAAGAGCGCTTGGAATCGATTATGTAACTGTTTACTGTTTATTTGGCCAAATCTCTCGATTTAGATGAAGTCATTGATGAGTGATCCCAACAGCACGAAGAATGGTATTGTGAATTGTGATTGTCTGTGATAACCTTCGGGGCAAGAGAAAGACGCTCAAGATCTTTTCACGGAAGGAAAGCCTGCGCCAAACCTTAAAAGTGTTTAACTCTCCTGATGCTGACGCAGAAATGATCGCTGCTGCAGGGGAGGAGTTCCCGATAGCTCTCAATGGTGACACCACCTCCACATCCCTCGATGCGCTGAGGTTAATATCCTACAAGAAAACGGTGGCTAAGCAAGCTTTAAGTTCCAACTTCGACTTGGCCACCCTTCCGCCAACAACAGCTGCAGCGCGACATCATTCCTTCCGTGTCTACCACCAAGTGCAGCAGAGGCGAGGGAATGACCTTCCAGCCACCCTCTGGGGATGGAAACTGGAGAATGACGAACTTCATCCAGTACCAACCCTGCAGCTGCCAGCTCCCGATCAGTTATTTAATGTAGTGAGCTGCAATTGCAAGACATCGTGCAGTGGAAAGTGCAGCTGTTAGCGAGCTGGATTACGCTGCTCCCATATGTGCAGGCAGTGCAACGGAGCAAAGTGCAACAACGACATTTTACTCGAAGAGGACCCAGATGACCCAGAGATGAACCGAAATGTAAAGTTAGACCAATATCGAAAGTACAAGAGATGTGCTGGCAACCTGCAGCTTATATTAACTCCAGCTCTGTGTATGAATAGTTTTACGTTTAAAGGCGATACATGCCAGTCATTTTAGATGAATACTTACTGATGATTACGTGACAGGTGGTTAAAGTTGATACATGTTTTTACGAACTTATGCATTTAGCACAATTAATTGTTAAACAGATGAACACATCAAATGAACAGCAATCAACATATCAATGATAAGCGTAGCTAACAACTCTATATGAGGAAATTTCTTTCAATCCCCAAATTGTTTCCTCCGCCACCCGTTTCCGTCAAGACAAGTGAAATAACCTTAGATGCCAATATTCTTTCAAGACTCGATGTCTCGAAGCAGACTCGTAATTCGACGTCCTGCTTCGTTCAAAATTGAGGATCACCGTGGTGTGGCTGTGGAGGAGCCATGTCCGCTCAACGCGCCGAGAAATTCAAACATCCTGGCACAGGGGGCAGGTTCACATCTTGCGTTCGCTCAGCCGCCTCGGGGGGTTGTGGGTGATACAAGAAAAATATTTTGAGATTTAATTTATGCTAGAAAATCCAGTCGGTAGACGTCGCGAAAGGTTGGGGGACCCTCGACCGACGGTCAGAAAGGGTAAGCAGGTAGTTGTAGGCGTTACAAGAATAGGTGTTACAAAAATGGACCTGCAGGTAGCGCTACAATGCAGGTAGCGCTACAATGCAGGTAGCGCTACAATGCAGGTAGCGCTACAATGCAGGTAGCGCTACAATGCAGGTAGTGCTACAATGCAGGTAGCGCTACAATGCAGGTAGCGCTACAATGCAGGTAGCGCTACAATGCATGTAGCGCTACAATGCAGGTAGCGCTACAATGCAGCTACAATGCAGGTAGCGCTACAATGCAGGTAGCGCTACAATGCAGGTAGCGCTACAATGCAGGTAGCGCTACAATGCAGGTAGCGCTACAATGCAGGTAGCGCTACAATGCAGGTAGCGCTACAATGCAGGTAGCGCTACGATGCAGGTAGCGCTACAATGCAGGTAGCGCTACAATGCAGGTAGCGCTTCAATGCAGGTAGCGCTACAATGCAGGTAGCACTACAATGCAGGTAGCTCTACAATGCAGGTAGTGCTACAATGCAGGTAGCGCTACAATGCAGGTAGTGCTACAATGCAGGTAGCGCTACAATGCAGGTAGCGCTTCAATGCAGGTAGCGCTACAATGCAGGTAGCTCTTCAATGCAGGTAGCGCTACAATATAGGTAGCGCTACAATGCAGGTAGCGCTACAATGCAGGTAGCGCTACAATGCAGGTAGCGCTACAATGCAGGTAGCGCTACAATGCAGGTAGCGCTACAATGCAGGTAGCGCTACAATGCAGGTAGCGCTACAATGCAGGTAGCGCTTCAATGCGATATCTGATATCACTCATCTGATAGGGAACTCAACTGACAGCATGTGCAGCTGATAGTAAGTTCAACCGTTAGCACGTTCAGGCGACAGGGAACTCAACTGATCGCATGTGCAGCTGATAGCGTTTTCAAATGGTAGGAGGTTGCGGTCATTTGATTTTGCGACCAGTTGACGGTTAGCTTTAGAAAAAACCTTCGGCCGTCTGGGGCTGCCTGGGGCCGACATCTGGGGCCAACTTCACATCGGTGCACGAACGTCATACTGTCATACAATTTCACGTCGAGTGACTGATTCAGTTGTGTATCTAGTTGTCGACCTTAAGCTGGAAAACGATATGGGGTTGGGTGATAGTTTTAACCGTGTGTCAGAATTCATATTACAGCTATGATTCTTCCTTATTACGAGCCAATGTACCGTTATTGTATAAGAACTAAGAAGTGCCTTGACAAAAATGTGTTCTGAAAACGCGATGGTTCGACCTCCTTATGGAGATGGCTGTTGGAAACGTGTCTAAAAATAGTGTGACACTACCTTTTACTTTAAATGATTCAAATCAATCACATTTCTAAAACGTAGGGTGGGTCTTAATGAGCGTTATCTTTTAATGTCAAACATTCCATCCACTGCTCTACTTACAGCTTTCAGTTTTTTTTTAAGCTGCCTTGTTTTCAGTACATGCCTAAAGATGGACCAAAAGGAACTAAGGTCAAGCATAGCAACCTTATTTTAGCTGTGGAGCTTATTCTTCCCTCGTAGTAGTGACTCTAGCACTTTCATTATGTCTCAACATGGATATCAGCCTTCGTTTCGAAACCAAATTAAATCGGATAAAACCATGGATCTCTTCATCGAAACCCTTACAGGTACTGCCTTTGAAATGACGGTTTCTCCATTTGACACTGTCATATCCATCAAGTCAAAGATACAGCGAGTCGAAGGAATCCCAGTTTCTCACCAACACTTGCTGTACAACACCCTGGAATTAGAAGATGCATTGAGCTTGATCGACTACTCTATAGAAGACGGTGCGACTTTGAAACTTGTTCTATCGATGCGTGGCGGCCCAATCAGCACCCGGCGTCTGCCGGTGGGGAAGGAGATTGCGTGGAAGGAGCATCTCAGAGAACTGGTTGAAGGCAGGCAGGATGACGGGCGGGATCGCCTACCTTCTGGTGCTCGTGTTACGGTGTTTGTCTTTGGTGAAGGTAGTCAAATGAACTTAGTGCGTGTAATAGAAAATGATGATGGATCTTACACGCCTCTGTCAGAGTCATGGAGTGGATCGTCAATAAGAAATTTATTTGCCGAGGAAGATCCTAAACAGTCAAACAGAAGGCTACAAGAGAATTCTGTTACAATGGGAAAAATGCAAGACCTACAGCATAAGATGGAAACGTTAACTATGCAGCGAAAGGTATTGTATTGTATTGTATTGTATTGTATTGTATTGTATTGTATTGTATTGTATTTTTATTTGGTCTGTAGTACATTCGAATGTGTAGACCAAGTCAGTTATAATGTAACAACTTGTTTGTTTGTTGTCTTTTGGGCATCTTGTGTTAAACATGACATGCGGTTCAGAAAATATGATATTGGTCAGAAATAGATTTAAATAATAATATGTATTTTTTCTATTAATTAATTTGTGATCTACGTAAGTACACTTGTTTATTATTACGTTTTATTCCACAAAACCCTTCTGGCTCATCTGAGGGTTTGATAATTTAAAATGTCAATTATGATCATTTCTCTTTTATGGCAAAAGGAGTCACATAATTTGTGAAACCATTTGAAAAATGAAGAATTGACAAAAAAACCTTGAATTAACTAACAGACTGTTGTGGGTAGGGATCGTGAACCTAATCACTATACATTTCAGGGTAAAGACACGTTATTTAAAGAGGGGTTTCATTTGTGATCTCTTACAAAAAAGTCACATGATCTTTTTGTGGTGTTTGATGTTTTTCTATGAGGTTAAGTTAATGGCCCCCAATCAATATCTTACATTTGTTTAGTGTACTTTCCCTGAATTACTGAACTTGCATTTGTAGTTTCAAGCTAAATTTCTGTGATAATTTCAGCCAAAGAATCCCTCTACGGATGAACCATCACCTGGTCTGCCACTGCTAAGTCGCAGGCTCGCAACAATGCCTCAAAACTCTACATCAACCGACTCGACGCAACTTTACAAGTTGAGAAACGAACCAAGCTTACTCCAACTTCCGCAGTTGGTACCTTGCGACACCCTAACAGCTCCGTGCCTCAACTCTTCATACTTGTTACAAAGCAAAAACACACTTCTGGACGACAATAGCACCTTAACCCCAAAGCGAAAAGATTACCGACAGAGCAGAAGAGAATCCAAAGCTGACCCCAGCGGCAGAAGACCGGGACGTGGGGGCAGCCTACTCCTAGATATCAAACCGAAGCGCAGTGAAAACTTCCCAAATCACTTCAGAGACGTGAAGAAACCTGTGATTGACTCTGAAACTGATAGACATTTGGACAAAGTGACTGCGGACGAAAATGTGTCGCTGTCACACGAACGGTTGGCTTCAAACAGCGGTCACCGCTACCGACTCTCGCAATTTCTGGTGGAGCCGGAGGAGATGAGACCAAAAACAGTAGAAGTTGGGAGCTGGCGTCGTCAGGTTCCCTGTAGCATGGAAACCCAGCTGGGGTTTGGTCTCCAACCTTTCAACCACAAGGACTCAGTCGCTGACCTCGACGTGGCTGTACGATCACCGCGCTATGGAAGGCGGAGTCTCGGACAACCATCCATCACGGCCCAGCACGGACAGGACGGCCAGGTATAAATTGTCTAGCACTCTCTTATATACCATCCAGCCTCATGGCATCCTATTCACAATATCCAGCCTCTTGGCACCCTATTCACAATATCCAGCCTCTTGGCATCCTATTCACAATATCCAGCCTCTTGGTATCCTATTCACAATATCCAGCCTCTTGGCACCCTATTCACAATATCCAGCCTCTTGGCACCCTATTCACAATATCCAGCCTCATGGCACCCTATTCACAATATCCAGCCTCATGGCATCCTATTCACAATATCCAGCCTCTTGCCACCCTATTCACAATATCCAGCCTCTTGGCATCCTATTCACAACATCCAGCCTCTTGGCACCCTATTCACAATATCCAGTCTCTTGCCACCCTATTCACAATATCCAGCCTCTTGGCATCCTATTCACAATATCCAGCCTCTTGGCACCCTATTCACAATATCCAGCCTCTTGGCATCCTATTCACAATATCCAGCCTCTTGCCACCCTATTCACAATATCCAGCATCTTGCCACCCTATTCACAATATCCAGCCTCTTGCCACCCTATTCACAATATCCAGCCTCTTGGCACCCTATTCACAATATCCAGCCTCTTGGCACCCTATTCACAATATCCAGCCTCTTGGCATCCTATTCACAATATCCAGCCTCTTGCCACCCTATTCACAATATCCAGCATCTTGCCACCCTATTCACAATATCCAGCCTCTTGCCACCCTATTCACAATATCCAGCCTCTTGGTATCCTATTCACAATATCCAGCCTCTTGGCACCCTATTCACAATATCCAGCCTCTTGGCATCCTATTCACAATATCCTGCCTCTTGGCATCCTATTCACAATATCCAGCCTCTTAGCATCCTATTCACAATATCCAGCCTCTTGGCACCCTATTCACAATATCCAGCCTCTTGGCATCCTATTCACAATATCCTGCCTCTTGGCATCCTATTCACAATATCCAGCCTCTTGGCATCCTATTCGTGTTTTGAAATGTCGATGTTTCTCTGAGAATTTGGTAGCACCAGTTTCAACAGCCAGCTTGATTGTTGTTGTGATCCAATAAAGGATTTTCTTCTCATTTATAGTTACCTAGCAACGCGTATGTGTAGTACATTTGGAAACCATGTGGCATTTCCAGACGTCAGAATGCCCCCGGCAACATCTGATCAAATTAGCAGTTTTCAAATAAAAGCAGGCCGTTTAGAAAGTGTCCACTGATATGAATTGTACTGACGCAAACTAGTGTTGCTTGTTTTCAAGCAAGAGTTAGGATACTCATGCCAAGATGGTCACTGTATTGATTCAACGCTGAAAAATCATATCATCAGGAAGTGGCTACGTTCCTGTCAAGGTATTCTATTTGCCGTAAAAATATAATTGTGCCACAAATTTGGGTGCCTCTGTGTGTAGCTAGGCACTAGAATTCCCACACAACCTACGTTTGTTAAATTGTTAGTTCTGGACACAAATATAGCTCTTTCAGAATACAAAATTGATGTTTTTCGTTTTTTTTTGCAGCAAATATTTTTGCTTTTGCATTTTCTTTTTGCGTGATGTCACTTCGCGTCGTCTTCTCAACGTTGACTGTAAACATAGTGACGGAAACATAGACAAACTTGCAAGGTTCACGCTCAACAAACAGACGCAAAATCACTTTGAAATTCATACACATAAATACAATTAAAAGATCATAACTCCCGATCATATAATTGGCTGTTAATGATTCTTTTTTTTTTTCATGAACGGATAATAAGCAGGAGATGCTTGAAAAAAAAACACGTTCTTCTCGGAAATTTCTTCTCGAGTTATGAAAAGTTTAAATTTAAGGGTCAATTTTTTCCACCCCTGGTCCGCAAGGTAAAAACTCTTCCTGGAAAAGGGAATTTTGTCAACCCTGAAACCGAAGCCAGGAAAAGCAATTGACCGAGTGAAATGTTTTTACAATACAGACGATGTGAGTCAAGTCATGTCGGGCAAGAAAGTCTATGTTTCTGTCAAGAAGCCGAGTGCCACTCAAGTGCACATCCTGAAAAGACTCAAACTCACAAACCTTGAGGACAAAAGCCAATAGCTTCATAGACAATTCAAAGACACATTTCCTTATCAGGAAATGGGATTTTCAAAATTTCGATTTTCAAGAGTGACAAGTCCAAGTGACACGAAAAAATGAGTGAGTAAAATAATCGTTGAAGCACAAACAATTTTTAAATTGAAAAATGATATAATCTATCAATTTACGGTTGATTTGTATGGACCATGCTAACAGACTTGCTGCAGAAACACAACTAAATGCATACACATTTATACAATTAACAAATCATAACTTCCGATCATAACTTCCGATCATATTACGGCTGTTAATGATTCATTTTTTTAAGAAGATATATTAAGCAAGAGATGCTTGAAAAAATACACGTTATGAAAAAAACATTCTCGAGTTATTAAGGGTTAAAATTTAAGGGTGGATTTTTTCCACCCCTAAACTTGATGAGTTAGCAATGAATGTAATTTTTCTTGTTAATCAAAGCACGATCATCATTTTAGAACTAGTCCCATCCTCTTAAGTTTATATTTTGTTCAAACGCTAGAGTGAATACAGTGAATGGCCGTGCGGGGCAAAAAGTAAAATATTTTATTTTTCCATCCCCAGCCGCGGGCAAACCGCTAGGCATAGGGCAAAAACATTTACAACGGGGTTTTTATTACCGGTGTTCTAAACCTCCTGAAAATTTTGTCAAATTCTGAGATAGTGAAGGTTTTGAGTGACGGGCACTTGATATGGAATGACCTGATAGTGAAGGTTTTGAGTGACATGCACTTGATATGGAATGACCTGATTGTGAAGGTTTTAAGTGATGGGCACTTGATATGGAATGACCTGATAGTGAAGGTTTTGAGTGACGGGCACTTGATATGGAATGACCTGATAGTGAAGGTTTTGAGTGACGGGCACTTGATATGGAATGACCTGATAGTGAAGGTTTTGAGTGACGGGCACTTGATATGGAATGACCTAATAGTGAAGGTTTTGAGTGACAGGCACTTGATATGGAATGACCCTACTGAACATACATAATGTAGGAATGTCACCATGTTCGACCTTGACAGTTGCAGGTCGGGTACCAACCAACAATGTGTGATGACGTAAAGCCCGATGACGCCCGGTCTGGCCCAGGAGAAGATGAGTCTGGCCCGGGAGAAGACAAGTCTGGCCCAGGAGAAGACAAGTCTGGCCTGGGCGGGAGAAAACCGGGTGGTTCGGAGGCTGCACTGACGACAGGAAAAAAGATGGCTTCCGACAGAATGCGCTGCGCTCAATGCAAGAAGCGACTGAACATAACCAACATGTACACCTGTCGCTGCGGCCAAATATTCTGTGCCGCACACCGCCATTGTGAAGTGCACCAGTGCACGTTTGACTACAAGAGCTACGGTCGACGACTGATTCAGGATGCAAACCCCGTCGTTAATGCACCCAAACTGCCTAAAATTTAGCCCCTCCCCCACGCCGCCTAAAATCTAGTCCTTCCCCCACGCCGCCTAAAATATAGCCCCTCCCCCACGCCAAATACAGTTTGAGTGGCAATTGTTCTGAGGAATGTTGTTTGTGGTTGTTTTAGTTTGGACCTATGCTGTCTTGTGTTACGTTGTTCAGATGAGTGAGCTCTCTTTTTGTGAAGGGATAAAGCTTTTAGTTTGAGTCGTGCTGTTTGATATTCTAGTTGCTTTCTGTGGAACTCTCCTGTTCTCCTGTTGTCCTGTTCTCCTGTTGCTCCAGCATTGAAGGCTCATCTCAGCTTCACTTGATTTAAATGTCAACAATATTTGCTTTCTGAAATATACTGATGTCAGGGGCGCCGACTCCGTGGGTGCCAGGGCACCCCTCGGATTTTGGTCATGTTTTAAACCTTTTAAATTTGGTTATGTTTACTTGGTTAGTCGCAAATGACTAAATGTACTGACATCGAGACACTGGTTCATTTCGGACTCTTTATTGACGTACTAACAATTGACATGTGTTGAAGCTACTAGTGGATATTTTAGCTATCAGGCAACAATATATACGACACAATCTTCATTGATCATAAGATCAAGTTTGTTAATCAAGCTACAAGGCTAAGGCGCTTCATTCAGTGGCGTAACTACCAGCAGGCGGGGCGACCGCCCCCGGGCCCAGAGGTTTTTCCCTGAAAGCGATGAAAGCCCACAAGCGATGGGGCGTGGGCCCACCAAAAGGGAAAAAATTTGACGCGTTCCGTACTCAGGCCGGCCGGCAAGCCCGTGCCCACGACCACGTTGAATGTATTTGTTGTGTTATCAGTATTTGTTGTTGATATGCATTTGACAAATCTAGCACGATAAAACATTGGTTATCAGTCAGGGATGCCAGGATATCGGTTATGTTTGGTAAAGGGTAGTGTTCAGTCTCCACCGCATGGTTCACTGTAGCCTTGAAATCCACACATAGACATATCCCCTTATCTCTCTTCCTAACCACTATCACAGGGGACGCCCACTCACCATGCTTGACAGGTTCTATTACGCCTCTTTCGACTAACCTGTTGAGTTCCTGTTCTACTGCTCCTCGCAATGCATATGGCACGTCATACGGTTTGTGGAACACGGGGATACATTTATCCTTCAATACTATCTCAGCCTCATATCCTTCAATGACTCCATGGTTATCTTGATCGAACACCCTCGGATATTTAGCCTTCAATTCACCGACTATTGCTTCGTGGTTCTGGTTGTGCCAAGCAGGCACAAGCCGGTCCAACCATGACCTTCCCAAAAGCGGGGACAGCTGATCCCGCACGATAATTAGAGGCAATTTATGGCCCTCAAAAAGGACCGATTTTTTACCGATAACCTTCAGCTTTGTTCCTGTAACCAATCGCAATTGTTCATCGCACTGCGTTAATGGAATGTGGCGGAATACTGCTCCATACGTGGTCTTAGATATGATGCTCACCGGCGACGCGCTATCCACTTCCATGGGCAAGCGAAGTTCATATTACGTATGAGTGGGGCGTCATGAGCTTCCACCTTGCCGACTCGGCGCACGCTATTTAGCTTGAAGGATGACTCGACTTCCGACTCGGATTCGTCGTCGCCCTCGGCGGACTTTTCTGACCCTTCGTCTGGGTCCTCGTCTTCTTGGATATTATTCACGTTCTTCCCGTGCCGGCACATTCGCGATGTGTGCCCTCTTCTTTGACATGAGTAGCACACCCACTGTTTAGCGGGGCAACCGTCCTCGCTGTGTTTCCGACCGCACCGGCGACATTCGCTCTTACCCCCAAACCCGCGTTTGCCTTGCGATTGACTAGGCCCCGACTTGTAACTGTCCCTCGACTTGGGGTTCTTCCCGGACTGTTTACGCTCGAATTTCTTCACTAACGGGTCGTCGTCGTCGCCAACTGCTACCGCGTTACTTCGTGCCGCTTCAAGTCCACGAGCCATTTGGCAAGCCTTCGCAAACGTTAACTCCTCCGTGCAGTTCAATAGGGCTTAACGTATCTCTTCAGACTTCACTCCGCACACGAAACGATCCCTCAAGGTCCGGTTTAGGTGGGACCCAAACTCACACGTGGTCGCCAAACGCTGAAACCCAGCCGCGTATGTAATTATTCCTTCACCGTCAAGCTGGTTCCTTTTGTTGAACAGGTAACACTCCACCACCACCGACCTTTCTGGTGTAAAGTGTTCCTTCATTTTACTCACTATTGTCCCATACGACTTTGTTTTGGGTGACACAGGGTATAGCAGCGACTTAACGGTTTTGTAAACGCTTGGTCCCACGAACTGGAGTAGGAAGGCGCACTTTTTTTCCTCCTTAACTTCATTGACTTTGAAGTATAATTCGAGCCGCTCCAAATAAGTTTCCAAGTCCTCGTGGTCAGAGTTAAACTCGTTGATTCTACCAACGTACGCCATCTTAAGCCCAAAACTGATTACCGTTATTGGACGACTGACAACGGGTCATCGACAACTGGTTCGTTTTCTCGTCGCCAATGTAAAGTATTAGACCCAGTACGTTAACAATAGTTTATTCAGTACATGATACAGCACAATCGCTACTGCTCGCTCTGGCCTGACTGCCTCCCCAACGCTCTCGACCCCCGGCCCGAGCCGGCCGCCGTCGCGCTATCTGCCGTCGGCCAGGTCCGACGGCCGTACCTATCATTCCATACATTACAGTTGCCAAAATAATGTTTAAGTTATATTTAGAACTGGTCATGTGTATGATAGTCACCCATCCAATACCTGACCCAGCGCAGTGTTGCTTAACTTTCATCCCTCCAACCTCTCCCGAACAGAACTGGTCATGTGTATGATAGTCACCCATCCGATACCTGACCCAGCGCAGTGTTGCTTAACTTTCATCCCTCCAACCTCTCTTCCAAACAGAACTGGTCATGTGTATGATGGTCGCCTATCCAATACCTGACCCAGCGCAGTGTTGCTTTACTTTCATCCCTCCAACCTCTCTCCTAAACAGAACTGGTCATGTGTATGATGGTCACTCATCCAATACCTGACTCAGCGCAGTGTTGCTTAACTTTCATCCCTCTAACCTCTCTCCCGAACAGAACTGGTCATGTGTATGATGGTCACTCATCCAATACCTGACTCAGCGCAGTGTTGCTTAACTTTCATCCCTCTAACCTCTCTCCCGAACAGAACTGGTCATGTGTATGATGGTCACTCATCCAATACCTGACTCAGCGCAGTGTTGCTTAACTTTCATCCCTCCAACCTCTCTCCCGAACAGAACTGGTCATGTGTACGATGGTCACTCATCCAATACCTGACTCAGCGCAGTGTTGCTTAACTTTCATCCCTCCAACCTCTCTCCCGAACAAAACTGGTCATGTGTATGATGGTCGCCTATCCAATACCTGACCCAGCGCAGTGTTGCGCAACTTTCATCCCTCCAACCTCTCTCTCGAACAGAACTGGTCATGTGTATGATAGTAACCCATCCAATACCTGACCCAGCGCAGTGTTGCTTAACTTTCATCCCTCCAACCTCTCTTCCGAACAGAACTGGTCATGTGTATGATAGTCACCCATCCAATACCTGACCCAGCGCAGTGTTGCTTAACTTTCATCCCTCCAGCCTCTCTTCCGAACAGAACTGGTCATGTGTATGATGGTCACCCACCCAATACCTGACCCAGCGCAGTGTTGCTTAACTTTCATCCCTCCAAACTCTCTGCAGAACAGAACTGGTCATGTGTATGATGGTCGCCTATCCAATACCTGACCCAGCGCAGTGTTGCTTAACTTTCATCCCTCCAACCTCTCTTCCGAACAGAACTGGTCATGTGTATGATAGTCACCCATCCAATACCTGACCCAGCGCAGTGTTGCGCAACTTTCATCCCTCCAACCTCTCTCTCGAACAGAACTGGTCATGTGTATGATGGTAACCCATCCAATACCTGACCCAGCGCAGTGTTGCTTAACTTTCATCCCTCCAACCTCTCTTCCGAACAGAACTGGTCATGTGTATGATAGTCACCCATCCAATACCTGACCCAGCGCAGTGTTGCTTAACTTTCATCCCTCCAGCCTCTCTTCCGAACAGAACTGGTCATGTGTATGATGGTCACCCACCCAATACCTGACCCAGCGCAGTGTTGCTTAACTTTCATCCCTCCAACCTCTCTGCAGAACAGAACTGGTCATGTGTATGATAGTCACCCATCCAATACCTGACCCAGCGCAGTGTTGCTTAACTTTCATCCCTCCAACCTCTCTTCCGAACAGAACTGGTCATGTGTATGATAGTCACCCATCCAATACCTGACCCAGCGCAGTGTTGCTTAACTTTCATCCCTCCAACCTCTCTTCCGAACAGAACTGGTCATGTGTATGATGGTCACCCACCCAATACCTGACCCAGCGCAGTGTTGCTTAACTTTCATCCCTCCAACCTCTCTCCCGAACAGAACTGGTCATGTGTATGATGGTCACCCATCCAATACCTGACCCAGCGCAGTGTTGCTTAACTTTCATCCCTCCAACCTCTCTGCCGAACAGAACTGGTCATGTGTATGATGGTCGCCTATCCAATACCTGACCCAGCGCAGTGTTGCTTTACTTTCATCCCTCCAACCTCTCTCCTGAACAGAACTGGTCATGTGTATGATGGTCACCCATCCAATACCTGACCCAGCACAGTGTTGCTTAACTTCGCGTCAAACTGTTTGGTGGTCCGAAGTGTTCAGATGTGGGAACACAATTCATTCTCCAACAACAACCTCCATCAGATTCTGATAAACTGATCAAGGACTAAACTTTTGGTTAACATTCTTATTTCAGAGATGAATTAACTTTGACTTGTGTGCTATTCTGAAGATGGTGAAAAAGTGACACTTTAGAGGTTTATTTTGGCAAGTCAAGATTTAAAAAAAATAACATTAAAAAAAATGTAAGCTAGAAGTTGAATCCTTTGTCATACTTGACATACTTGATTTCTAGAATTCCAAATTCAAAGGTTAAGCCAGGAAAAATTTGCTCTCAAATCTCTAAGGGTAATTCCCCGTAATCAAGATTTAAAATTAAATCTCCAATCAAAATTGCTACGTCACAAGGCAGCGGCATTACACAATTGCAATCAGCCCTTACCAAAGCCAAAAACAAATTCGAACCATTAACAAAACAGAAAATACAAGTATAATTGTTTTTAGACTCAAGTCTACTTGATGTAAACTTAGCGCTAGTTTTAACAAAAACTATTTCAACTGGGTTTTGAATGCTAAGTAAAGAACAACTAAATTTTCCATTGTTTAGTAACTTGTGCCTGTTACTTTATCAAGGGTTAAAGCAGTTTACAAAGTCGTTAACAAAAGAACCACACAAAATTATAACAATTACCAAGTTCAAGCTTCCTAAATGCATCTAAATAAAATAATCAGGGTACGCTTGATTTTAATATTTAAATTTTATAGTTTAAATTGGATTAAATGGAAAAGTTGATTTTTATTTGGTTTTTATTGAAAGTATGGGGAAATGTTGTGAAATTTAGTTGTCCTTCACTTAGCATTTCCAATATTTTTTGTTAGAAAATACAATATTTGTAGCCGATAAAGCGTACTGATCAAAACTAACGCGTAATTATAACAGGAAGTTGTTTTATTAAATATAAAATGGTTCTTATCTTACAGCAAAATATATAAACACAGGAAACGGGAAAATATGACAGCAAAATATATCCTCGTTCCCGCGCCTGTCACACAAGTTTGTGTCTCTTTAACCTCACTTCATCCAAATACGCAGCAGCATCGAGCTAAATTTGAAACCCACAGCTTCAGACAGAGAAAAAGTTAGCAAATCCCAAAAAATAGATTGAATAGGAGTCCGTGTCGTGCATCATTCTCATAAAAATCAATAACTGTGATAACAAATGTACTGAACTGGGAAAAGAAATCGCTTAATTTATGATTTGTGCTGCTCTCAAGCAGCCGTTTTTTTTAATTAGAACCACTACATTTTGCTGCAAGTTTGAATCACATGCACGCACAAAGTGTTAATCCATTAATTCAAATAATTATCAAACAAATTTCTTTAAATTAATAAATATTTAAACTGAAATGATATTATTCCTGGGGGTTGAATAATTAGCACATACCTTAATATTGAATAAAATTTTATTTCAAACTAGCATAATAACGTCCCAAATGAATGTGTGTTTAAGTTACTTCTTTGACCGCTTTCCCTGGCCCTTCTTGGGTGCGGTCTTCCCTCGCAGTGCTCTGAGTCGCTTCATCTCGTCGGCAAAGTCCTGGTGCTCATCGCGGTACAGACCGTATTCTCGTAGTTTCAGCATGAGTGTGTGAGTTTCCACGTGTCTGGGATAGTAGTTCACCTGACAGAAGTTGACTGCATTGACTCCAACATTTCACAAACCAATCTTCAATATTACCCCAATCTAATTTGTCAAAAATGCAGTTTAGTTTACCAATCACCAGCTTACAAAGCTCATAATATTGCAAAACACTGTCCTGACGCCTAACTGAGATACAGAAGTATAACACTAGGGCTTCACGAACGCTCGTTATCGTGTTGAACAATCTTACACATTTCTTCGTTAGAGTGCGACAAATATAATTTAATTGCTTCTTTAAAATGTGGTAAGATATTTGAGAATTGATCCTTGGTTGAATAAGGCATCTGTCAAAATAGAAAAGCTTGAAATATGCAAATAACTCTGGAATGCAAAAACTTGTAGATCTGCAATTTTTATAGACTTGATACCTGCCTCAATTCGGTCAACATATTTGCACAATTTTATTAAGGTTAATTACTCTGACATTTATCAAGCTTCTACATTTTTTGGAAGAAAAGGCAAAATGCCAAGAAGACAAATCTAAAGAGACAAATGATATATTACGCTATACTAGGCTAGTTTTGACTTGAGCCCCAGGTGCTGACAAGAAAAAAAAACTGATCGTAGACAATATTCCGATGCATCAACTTACTACGTTTTGGCGTAGATGTACAGGCTCTTCACTAAATAATGCAACCACCTTCAGAGATTTGTTGCTGGTTTCTCGTGCAACGTCACCCCATATCCTGGCGCTTAGTCTGTTCATTCGCCGGGCGTAGCTTGTCGAGGCTGCTGCCAGCTTAGCATATGACTGCAACAACAGAATGGCTTTATTTGTTTACAACGAATGCTCTTAAAACAATGCTTAACAATGCTCAATTCTCAAACATGCTCATACTAATTGCTATTGTTCGAATTGCTGAATGATCAAACCTCCACCTTTGCCTCCACCATCCTAGCAAATTGTTAACCATTGCCATTCCTATGCCATTGAATTTTGTTAATGTTACAGTACTAACGACCGATACCAAGTTCAGATTACTAACCATCGTTGAGAATAATTCAAACGTATCAATAATAAAACTGTCTCAATTTGTGCACAAGATGTACCTCCAATTTAGATAAAGCGCGTTTTTAGATGAAAGTCAGAGAAAAGCAACACCATTAGGTAAGCAAAGAGGTAAGGTTAGAACAAGTCTATTCGCACGAGTTCGTGCATTAAAGCCACTGAAGGAATATTCGCACGGTAACTAGTGGATACGTAGCTAGCACTTAGCTAACCACTTTAGCTAATCACGGTCACACGCTGCAAGTTAGTCACATGTTTTAACATCGCGGTCACACGCTGCAAGTAAGTCACATGTTTTAACATCACGGTCACACGCTGCAAGTTAGTCACATGTTTTAACATCACGGTCACACGCTGCAAGTAAGTAACACGATTTAACATCACACGCTGCAAGTTAGTCACATGTTTTAACATCACGGCCACACGCTGCAAGTTAGTCACATGTTTTAACATCACGGTCACACGCTGCAAGTAAGTCACATGTTTTAACATCACACGCTGCAAGTTAGTCACATGTTTTAACATCACGGCCACACGCTGCAAGTTAGTCACATGTTTTAACATCACGGCCACACGCTGCAAGTTAGTCACATGTTTTAACATCACGGCCACACGCTGCAAGTTAGTCACATGTTTTAACATCACACGCTGCAAGTTAGTCACATGTTTTAACATCACACGCTGCAAGTTAGTCACATGTTTTAACATCACACGCTGCAAGTTAGTCACATGTTTTAACATCACGGTCACACACTGCAAGTTAGTCACATGTTTTAACATCACACGCTGAAAGTTAGTCACATGTTTTAACATCACACGCTGCAAGTTAGTCACATGTTTTAACATCACACGCTGCAAGTTAGTCACATGTTTTAACATCACACGCTGCAAGTTAGTCACATGTTTTAACATCACACGCTGCAAGTTAGTCACATGTTTTAACATCACACGCTGCAAGTTAGTCACATGTTTTAACATCACACGCTGCAAGTTAGTCACATGTTTTAACATCACACACTGCAAGTTAGTCACATGTTTTAACATCACACGCTGCAAGTTAGTCACATGTTTTAACATCACACGCTGCAAGTTAGTCACATGTTTTAACATCACACGCTGCAAGTTAGTCACATGTTTTAACATCACACGCTGCAAGTTAGTCACATGTTTTAACATCACACGCTGCAAGTTAGTCACATGTTTTAACATCACACGCTGCAAGTTAGTCACATGTTTTAACATCACACGCTGCAAGTTAGTCACATGTTTTAACATCACACGCTGCAAGTTAGTCACATGTTTTAACATCACACGCTGCAAGTTAGTCACATGTTTTAACATCACACGCTGCAAGTTAGTCACATGTTTTAACATCACACGCTGCAAGTTAGTCACATGTTTTAACATCACACGCTGCAAGTTAGTCACATGTTTTAACATCACACGCTGCAAGTTAGTCACATGTTTTAACATCACACGCTGCAAGTTAGTCACATGTTTTAACATCACACACTGCAAGTTAGTCACATGTTTTAACATCACACGCTGCAAGTTAGTCACATGTTTTAACATCACACGCTGCAAGTTAGTCACATGTTTTAACATCACACACTGCAAGTTAGTCACATGTTTTAACATCACACGCTGCAAGTTAGTCACATGTTTTAACATCACACGCTGCAAGTTAGTCACATGTTTTAACATCACACGCTGCAAGTTAGTCACATGTTTTAACATCACACGCTGCAAGTTAGTCACATGTTTTAACATCACACGCTGCAAGTTAGTCACATGTTTTAACATCACACGCTGCAAGTTAGTCACATGTTTTAACATCACACGCTGCAAGTTAGTCACATGTTTTAACATCACACGCTGCAAGTTAGTCACATGTCTTAACATCACACGCTGCAAGTTAGTCACATGTTTTAACATCACACGCTGCAAGTTAGTCACATGTTTTAACATCACACGCTGCAAGTTAGTCACATGTTTTAACATCACACGCTGCAAGTTAGTCACATGTTTTAACATCACACGCTGCAAGTTAGTCACATGTTTTAACATCACACGCTGCAAGTTAGTCACATGTTTTAACATCACACGCTGCAAGTTAGTCACATGTTTTAACATCACACGCTGCAAGTTAGTCACATGTTTTAACATCACACGCTGCAAGTTAGTCACATGTTTTAACATCACACGCTGCAAGTTAGTCACATGTTTTAACATCACACGCTGCAAGTTAGTCACATGTTTTAACATCACACGCTGCAAGTTAGTCACATGTCTTAACATCACACGCTGCAAGTTAGTCACATGTTTTAACATCACACGCTGCAAGTTAGTCACATGTTTTAACATCACACGCTGCAAGTTAGTCACATGTTTTAACATCACACGCTGCAAGTTAGTCACATGTTTTAACATCACACGCTGCAAGTTAGTCACATGTTTTAACATCACACACTGCAAGTTAGTCACATGTTTTAACATCACACGCTGCAAGTTAGTCACATGTTTTAACATCACACGCTGCAAGTTAGTCACATGTTTTAACATCACACGCTGCAAGTTAGTCACATGTTTTAACATCACACGCTGCAAGTTAGTCACATGTTTTAACATCACACGCTGCAAGTTAGTCACATGTTTTAACATCACACGCTGCAAGTTAGTCACATGTTTTAACATCACACACTGCAAGTTAGTCACATGTTTTAACATCACACGCTGCAAGTTAGTCACATGTTTTAACATCACACGCTGCAAGTTAGTCACATGTTTTAACATCACACGCTGCAAGTTAGTCACATGTTTTAACATCACACACTGCAAGTTAGTCACATGTTTTAACATCACACGCTGCAAGTTAGTCACATGTTTTAACATCACACGCTGCAAGTTAGTCACATGTTTTAACATCACACGCTGCAAGTTAGTCACATGTTTTAACATCACACGCTGCAAGTTAGTCACATGTTTTAACATCACACGCTGCAAGTTAGTCACATGTTTTAATATATATATGTTTTATATTATAAAACCTCGTTTTCTGGGGAAAGGATGAAATACTGACAGTGATGAGTTGATTTCAATGATGTCCTTCCATACATTTCAGAAGCATACAGAGAGATGTAGGGTAATGCATGTACTCACTTAAAAAAAGGGCAGACATTTTGAAGAGCATTTGCTGGTACACAAAAAATGAAAACGTATTGTAACACTCCGGTACTGTCATCTTTCTCAGAAAGTTGTCCCGTGTGGTTTTGAGAATATTGTCCGATACGTTGTCCGACGTTGCCAGATAGAAACATAACTGTAGAAAATATACTTTTAGTTCTGTTACAGTTCCTAAAGGTAGGTAACCTCGTTTTCTGGGGAAAGGATGAAATACTGACAGTGATGAGTTGATTTCAATGATGTCCTTCCATACATTTCAGTAGCATACAGAGAGATGTAGGGTAATGCATGTACTCACTTAAAAAATGGGCATACATTTTGAAGAGCATTTGCTGGTACACAAAAAATGAAATTTTTGAAAATGAAATCTTTCTCAGAAAGTTGTCCCGTGTGGTTTTGAGAATATTGTCCGATACGTTGTCCGACATTGCCTCATAGAAACATAACTGTAGAAAATATACTTTTATTTCTGTAACTGATGTTTAAAGGTAGGTAATGTTCTCAAAAATGCCTCGTGTGCTTTTCTCTACGTGGATGAGAGCATTATCAAACATTGGTGCTGGGCCCTATGTGATTTCCGAAGAATTAAACCCCCAAATTCGAAGAATTATCTTGATGTACAAGCGTACTTTCTTCTGTGTTTTCGACCAACGAAGACTTTCGAATTCACAAGTAAGTACGAAACAAACTTATTTTCAATACGGTACATAAATTTACTTTGTAGAATTTGCACTCAAGATTTTCTTTTGGCGAACCTATACAATATTGGTTAATTTGTGTATACGTTTCGCTGTTATGCAAGTTGTTATTTTGGTAAGAACAAATACCCTCGATTATCTCTGAACACGCTCTTATAATCACAGTGAATCTCAGGTATAAACAAAACAAATGACTGGATTCCAATTTAACGCTCGGCTATAATAATTGTCATTTTATAATCATAACATGGTCATTGGTGATAGGCGACATGTGTGTGAAACATTCGGCTGACAAAGATTGGTGCGATGGACCAATAACTTGTTATAGTTCTTTCATTTATCTCAACAGCAATTCTTTACTTTTCTGTCAAGAGAAAAAATGTGCTGATGCTGAAATGTAGTGCGTCTACTCAAGTTGAACTCATACTCGAGTTGGTGTTGCAGATTAGAAAACTAGACTCCAACGACTCATTCTTTATTAGCCGAGCTATATATGCATTTTATTAGACTTGCAAAATGATACTCGTAGCGAGCAGCGTTCCTCAGTATGAACTAGATTTCGACTGGTGGGGATGTGTCGCGTCGCGTCGCGTTGCTTTGTTTAGTCTCTAATTGCACAAATTATTTGTCTTTTTCGGCAATGTGATTATTAGAAATAGGAAGTCATTTTTACCGTCTGCATTGTGGCATTTTTTGTCGTCGGGGTTTGAAGTTAACGCGTATCATACCAATCCCCACTCCGCTGTTGCCATATGTAGGACGAGGATCTACTCCAGGCTGTTGCCATCTTAATATTAGTCGAGTTTCAGCTCTCAAAGCGACAGGACGTTCATTTCGCAAGCTCCTGGTTTTATCCAGTCGCGAAGTATTGAAAATGTCGAATTATTCTACCCACTTGTATCTTACCTCTCATTCCACTGCTAGAATTCAGTCTAGCCAGGGAGCAAATTATATAATGTTGTAAACACTACCAGGCTTATCGCACTCGAAGGATTATGATTTATCAAGTAATTCCCCAACCAAAGCAACAACAACAAAAAACCTACTAAATCGGGAGTTTCATTATTTTCTTGATATCATTGCGTTCGTGATAACATGCAGATTTCAAATCAATTTCAATCGATTTTCTAGCACAAGAAATGTGGAACGCCAAGTGCGTTCGCGCGCTGTAAAATGATGATTTCTCGGATCCTTGCAAATGAGTCATCGCTATTCGCTGAGCCTTCATATCGTAGGACTGATGTTTTCATTGCTCTGCGCTTGAAGCGAGGCTTTAAAATACTCAGCAAAATCCTTAGAGGAGATAAAAATAAATACATTTAAAATCAATTGATTTTTTTATTTCAATTCTTTGGTGATTACTATCGTAACTGCATCGACTCGCAACTGATGATCCTTTTTTGAACGAACTTTAGAGTCAATTTTGACCGAGCAATTAAAAAACCTCGTGAGATGCCTCTGGTGGATGCATTTTAAAAATGTCCAGAATCTTACCAAAGATACAGTAAACTATCATGTATTCGATGAACGAAAAGTTGGCACAAACTGACGAGGACTCTTATAGGTGGCCCACCACTGGTAAGCCAAGAATTACACTGCATTTCTTTGTAGAATTATTACGCTGAGCACTTTAAATTTCACTTCTAATTATTTTCCCACGTGTGCCTCACTTAGATAAGAAATAAATTATTGTGTATCGATGGTTGCAATGTGAAATATCAGATTCCTGATCGGTTCTGGTAATTGGCTAATTTTTCGTCAGACAGAACATGGTTTGAAGATTTTATATCCTCGAATGACGTTTGCGTACCGTGTTGCAATCTGTGAAGAAATAATGTACAGCTACAATAATATGTAGCGCCAATAAGTCAATCGCGACTATTGGAGAACCCGAATGAAATACATGTCTAATTGCTATAACCGCTCCTTCGCAAAATAATAATGTGGAATTGAAGTCTGGCAGGCAAATCATACTTGCTACACACTCTGAAATCGCGCGCTATGTTTACAAATCTCAGCTCATTCATTAGGGAATTTAAAAAATTCCACTCGAGGATTACAGCGATAAGACCAATTGCAGACTCTCCTGCCTCATGAAAGACTGCAAGGTCGCGCTCGAAGTAGCTGGCATCGGATGCTAGCAGGCACTAGCATCAGCCTGTATGTATGCAATATGCAATGTTTCCAGGTTCGACGAGCCCAAAAAGTAGTGCCTCGCAAGCACTTACCTTGTACAACACAGAACCTACATCGTTTGACCGATCGCGATGAAACACACATATTTGAAATCTGCATACTTAAGGCTTTAAGACGTTCTTTTCATTAGTTCAATGGATCACTTTTTGTGCAACTGATGATCTGTTTAAAACCAGGAACTTTTTGAGATTAATAAAAGAGTTTTTGAAAATTGATATCTCAATCAATTTTTTAGCTGTGACTACCAAAATTGTTTGTCTAAGAAAAGCAAGTTCAGGCACTACGGAAAAAAATCGCGGACTCTTTAACTCATATTTTTGCGGTGCTGTCTTGTACAAAGGATTTGATTTTGAATTTTCCCGGAAAACTCACCAATTTTCCGGCACTTAATTTTCCTTGTCATTAACATAATACAAACACTATATACCCGTTTGGGACCCATTTTTAACGATTTTACCCGCGGGAATGATGGGCCTTAATAGGGGAGACCTTTCAATTGATTTTTTTCGTGTAATTTGAAGGTACGCATCACTGTTACATTCAAACACATCACTTCTTGAATATCGTTTGTCTAGAAGCAAATTGGAAACATCACTTTATCAACATGCTTCCTACTTTTTCAGTCTTGGAGCTCAAAACGTTGCTGCGTTCATCAGTACTGAATTGGAAGACAGATGCTCCACTTTATTCCCTGACAAGCTGCCCTTGTCCACAGTAGAAGCAGCTATATCGCTTGAAGATAGCGTTGCGATGTCAACGGACAATTTCACAACTCTTGGTAAGTTTGCTAGGATTCGACTACAATAATCAATTAATTTTCAGAAACCTATGGTGGCATTTATTGATCAGGAGGTGCTAGTACAAATGATGCTTGTTTCCTTGTGTTTAAAATAGGGTTGCCATACGTCCCGCTTTTCACTCAAAAGTACCGCGTCCCGCGGAGCGGTATGAATGTCCCGCTCGATCGTAATTTTCTTTTAAAGAATCGCGAAATCGAACATTACATTTGCATTGTTCCTTATAAATAGCTAATTGTTCCTCTTATCGTGCCAATGACATTATGATTGTACGTGAACTGTCACCCATAAACAAATTTGAAAATCTATAGTTACATTTTTTTTTTTTCAAATAGTTATACAAATTTTACCTAAATTTCCTGCTGATAAATTGAAAGTTGATGCATGAATATGACTCAGGATTTCAAGTGCCAAGAAAAACCTTAATATATCTAAAACGCGTAAATTTGCTGAAAATGGCCCTCAAATCCTGTTCCCACATCCACACCCTTATTTTTTGGGGGGGGGGGGGGGGGGGGGGGGGGGGGGGGCTCTATCTGTCCCCCGAGCCTCCGGTCTAACTACTTTTCGTTTGTTAAAATTTGTCCCACCTTCCGAAATTTGTAGTATGGCAACCCTAGTTTAAAACCGCACATTTTTTATTGCAGTGCTGTGAATCTCTCCTGGCTGGTGGCAACAACCTCTGAGATTCCATGCCCATGGTGTGATGTCCCAACTTATTTCTGCCCTCCATTCCAAGCTCCATTGGAAGAAAAATGATTATGGTAAGTTAATTTGAATTTTCCTCCAAAATCTATGTTCGTACTATCTATTTAAATAGCATTTGTTAACATATGCGATTTCTTAGACGCAAATTTTTTTAAAGTCTTTTAATGTAGTCTCATTGATTGATATTCCTCACGTAATATACAAGTACTCCAAAAAAACTACTTGGTGGGCCCCTTTAACTGCTTTACCAACATTTTGTAACCTGTGCTAGTTGCTTTCTCAAGGTAAAATGTTTGATGGATTTGACAGCATAAACAAAATATCAAGAAGAAATTATATTTTTGCCAAGGATTCCTAGAATCAAAATAGTTCTATAATTAATCCAGCTAAATGAGGCTTTTTGAATAAAAAAATCCCCAAACCACAAAAAATGGCATATCTAAATCCATTTATTTACCACCTCTGTTATTATTCTGTGATAGTACAACAAAAACAAATTTGTTTATTCTGTAAAACAGTGATTCATTGAAAAAAAAGTATATCACAGATTTAAAAAATTTAGAAAACAGATGCTCTTATTTATTTGTTTTGGCTGTTATTTGTCTGGCGACAAAGCTTTTACACATTTACTTTTTTTTTACAGATACAGTAAGGTAAGACATCCTAATTGACAGAGGGTGCACTGCACTTCCTGGCCGGCCGTTCCTCTCTTCTCTTCATGTTCATTAAGTACCTTGTTTGAATTGTGTGCTGATTTAGGTTATTATTTTTGCATACTTATTATATTTCTCAATCAGAGTTTCTTACAGGGTTCTTTTTTACCATTTTTATCTTAATATTGTTTAAAATATTTATTGTTATATGAGGCATTCATGATTTTTATTTGCCAAGTTTTAAAGTATTTTATTTTTATTTTTGGGAACACCTATAAAGGTATACTGAATTGCATTCATAAAATTCTTATACTATATTTTTCAATTAATAGAGCTTTGATTCTATTTGACAATTTTTTTCTTAATTTTGTTTCATGTTTACATCCTACAAAAGATAGGGCATTGATAGTTTGTATTTGCCAATTTTCAATTCTTATTTGATTTTTGTTTGTTTTGTTTTGAAGCTGTTTTGAAGTTGTTGGAAAGAAGAAAGTATATCGGAACTGCAATTTCTGTAATTTGTTATACAGTGCATAGGTACAGTTTTGCAATTTTAAAATAAATTTTGTAGCATCTCTAATATGCATTCATTTTTTTGTAAACCTACTTTGCCTTTCCGTGCCATTTTACAGTGAATCTTAGGAAATCTTGCAAGATCTTCAAACAAGATCTTATCAGATCGTAGTAAGATTTCATGAGATCGTGGCAAGATCTTATAAAAACTTGGTAAGATCCTAAACAATCGTGGCAAGTTCTTGGCAAGATCTTACAAGATCTTGCAAGTTTTTCTTGACAAGATCTTACGTAAGATCTTACGTAAGATTTTTCAGCAGGTTACACACAAATTGGACATGTGGTCTGAACGAATCGATTGGCTTTATAAAAAATATGGAAATTTCAAAAAAACGGCTACATTTTATTCTTGGTCGGCGATAAGATCTTTGGGAAACTTGAGAATCCAGCTCGCCGTGCATCCATCAAGTCAAAACAATGCTCTGGCACCTTGAAGAGTAAACCAGTCTCAAATGCGCGTACTCTGCGAGAAATAACCAAATTACTCGAAACGACGGTGACTCCACCTCTAGTTTGGAGTAATTCTGCCATAATTTGCAATTGGCCATTTCAGTTTTGGTAATCTGCATTTTCTTATTTGTTTTTCTCTAGTCCTGTAAAAAAACTCCTTTCATTTATCAACCGTAATAAAATAAGTCTATATCATTGACATGACATATTCAAATATAATTCAAAAATAACTATTTGCCTTTGTTGGGTCGGGGCTCATTGTGAGGTTTGCTTTGTTTTGTTGAAATCTCATTATAAGTGTGTGAAATCGGACAAAATTCCCTCTGCAGAACCATCATCGTTTGATTCGAGTCACGGAACAGATCGGGAGGTTTCCCATACTTTTCATGTCGGGCCATCGAGTTCCACAAATGCACCGCTGTGCTGTTTGCAATCTTCTTGAGGATTTTTGCTGTCCACTTGTAATCGTACATTTTCCTCCATGACTCCAATTTGTTCGGGTAGAAGACTTCAGTACTGTAGATGGTAAACCCTTGACATTTTTCCGCTGATAAGGACCGAACCTGAAAAGCAGTAAAGGAAATGGTATAATATTATTTTCTTCTATTTCATGTGCACGGGTTTTGTTTTGGCGTTTGGTCCCATGCTTACAGTTACTCCTCCGATCTTGACTGCAACTGTACATACCGTTTTAAGTTTGCACAGCTTCTTCAAGACTCGTGTGGTCAAACGAGGCCCATTTTCCCCCCAAATTTTGCCGTTGAATTTCGTCTTGATTTCTTGTACAAACATGTCGGCCACTTTGCGTCCAGCAGAGTTCAATCCAAAACGCAGAGCGGCTCCGTTGATTATTTTGGAAGACTCGAGACCCGCAGAGTTGGGGGCTAGCAACGAAAGTGGTCTGCACAGACAAAATCAAACATTCACTTAAATTCCCTAAAAAGTACAAAGTCAAATCTATCAAAAATACCACCAAACAAAATCGGTAAACATCACTAATTTTCTTATAAGGTCCAAACTACTCTTTGCAATCGGCAAATGTGACAAAAAAATTTGTAAAAGCCACTGATTTAAATTTTTAGAGTTTTTCAGTGGCACAGTTAACAAACAGACAGTAAACAAACAAGACAATCTTCTGATTGGCTGTTGCCAAGCAAAATAAAACAAATAAAAAGACTGTTAGGTACTTTAGGGAGCACTGGAAAACAGGCCCAAAATGTGAAATAAATAATGTCTGTGCTAAGATTTTCAACAAATCTTTTGTTAAGAACATGTTTGTGTCCAAATTGATGGCTTTCTAAATGTATACTTGACACAATAAAGTCCAATACCTGAGTACAATAAAGTACAATACCTGAGTACAATAAAGTACAATACCTGAGTACAATAAAGTACAATACCTGAGTACAATAAAGTACAATACATGAGTACAATAAAGTACAATACCTGAGTACAATAAAGTCCAATACCTGAGTACAATAAAGTACAATACCTGAGTACAATAAAGTCCAATACCTGAGTACAATAAAGTCCAAATCCAAGTAAGTTCCTCCGAACTTCTGCAACATCAAAACCCTCATCACGTCGCTTGACTGCGTCTTGAATGGTGAGTCATACATTTTGTTAGAAGCAAACAAATCTTGCAGATCTGAGTTTTCAAACAAACTTTCCAGACTTTGGTACCAAACAAACACGTTCTTGTGCTTGGTAAATATTTCTTGCTCCATGGGACTGGTTTGTGTGTTTTCGTCGAACGGGCAGGAAGAAAACAGGTAGATGTTCATGTCTGGGTTTGTCCTGGCTGTTGATTCGATGGCACAAGCCGCCTTTGTGTCAAGTTGTAGTCCTGCTTGTTCCCTATCTTTTTTTATGTTTGTCCGGTTTTGAGCGCATGAGCCTTCGAAGAAGAAGATGTTGTTATCGCTCGGTTGAGGTCGTCCAATCCTTGGTCCGTCGAAGCTGCTCTGGGTCGATGCGCTGCCCCATTGCAAGACGTGAGGTGCAAAAAGCAACGAGGTGAATACTAATATAATATTCACAAGAACCCGCCATGTCAACCTTCTTCTTAAGTGCGCCATCAGTGGGTTACCTAGGTGTAAAATATTAAATTGATTATAGACTCACTTTGACAGGGTCACCGGCTATGCTGTTCATCTGTGTAGAATTGTCATTTTTACTCTTCAAGCATCATTCTCTTTATTCGAAATTTGAACAATGTATTGTATTCGGACCTACATCGTCAAAAACGCCAAATTTCAAGTTCAGGGTGTTTTAGGGGTCTTTACCTTCGAATTTGAACTTTGTTCATCAATTTGGAAGATTTAATGATGGCATTTGGACTAAAATAAAAAACCCATTTGTCCACGGCCGTCCGTGCAGAAATTGCCAAAGTCCGCGTTTTTCGACTTTGGCAAACGGAGCAGCCGCAGGGAAAGACAGTACTCTACAAGCTACAGTACTCAGACAGTACTCAGCTCGCAGATCGTGCCGCGCGAAAAGCCAGAAATCTTAAATAATTAATTGCAAATCCACATTTTCAGAAAATTCTTTTAAATAGGTCAATTTCATTTCACACTACAGTTACAAATCTATGGTAAAAACCAATTTTGAAGAGTAATTGCCCCTTTGAGCCCAAGACTATGTAAAAAAAAAGAAAAAACAGCGTGGCCGGCGACTTTCAAAGCTTATCGGTCAAAGATTTTTATCAAAAAGTATCTTGAATAAGATTTTTTTTAGTTCAGAAACCAAGTTTCTTTGACCTAATGATTAGAAATACGCTCGATTAGCAACCATGTAGCGAAAATAATTGTCTCTTAGTGTTTTCGTACTTTGCAACTTCAGATCTGAAGTAAGTCAAGATTCACTTACTCTAGTCTACGTTGACCTCATTGAGTCACATCTGAGTCATTTCATGTCAATTCAAACAATTTTTCTGGAAAATTGACCGTCACCTCTCAGAAATCGACCAAACTTGGTAGGATGATGACGACATTATTTCTCTTGTTGACATATTCTTTTGTTTGCCTCTGAGTCAAATGGTTCACCCGGTACGGTCACGAGCCAGTTTCTGAGGCACAATTTTTCTGAGAGGTGACGGTTTTTTGGTCGATTGATTAGACATGGAATGACCCACCTATCATTAGGGATCTGCTCTCGGGGCAGCTCAAGATAATTCTAGTCGAAACTTACTTGTCAGAAACGAGCACTGCGAGCGATGGTAGGTGTTAGCAGTAAAAGTAACTGCAGATCTGTGTGCAAGGCTTGCTAACGGTACCAGGCCGATACAATTGTACAACACTACCGAGGTAATGTACCACCAATCACCAATAGCAACAAACACAACCAGACAAAAAGAAAACATAAATATCAAGGTGAAGAGCTAAACAATATTTAGTAGGTTATTACCCAGATTAATTGGGTGCCAAATTCCACAAAAGGCTGCCAAAGCAGACAAAGCACGCAAGAAACATGCTTAATTTTCTAGATGATCTTAAACTTCACCTTTTAAACAGATGGTTATATAAATTAACAGATTATTAGAAAAGTGTATTCACAAAAAAAAAAAGTAAATTGTAGGGGAGGAGGGGTCTAGTTGTCTCAAAATCTATTTATGTGTGCATATCTTCTAGACAAATGAAGTTATTCTTTTTTTATATGTTTTTTATTGATTAATACACATTTGGTTATAATGTCAATTTTTTTGCGATTTATTAGACCATCAGTTGAATTGCTATGTCTCTTAGTTGACCTAAAAATGTTTCAGACTTTTAACCCCACGTGTGGGTCAAGTTGTCTCAGACACTGAGGCTAGTTGTCTCAGACACTGAGGCTAGTTGTCTCAGACACTGAGGCTAGTTGTCTCAGACACTGAGGCTAGTTGTCTCAGACACTGATGCTAGTTGTCTCAGACACTGATGCTAGTTGTCTCAGACACTGAGGCTAGTTGTCTCAGACACTGAGGCTAGTTGTCTCACACACTGAGGCTAGTTGTCTCAGACACTGAGGCTAGTTGTCTCACACACTGAGGCTAGTTGTCTCACACACTGAGGCTAGTTGTCTCAGACACTGATGCTAGTTGTCTCACACACTGAGGCTAGTTGTCTCAGACACTGAGGCTAGTTGTCTCAGACACTGAGGCTAGTTGTCTCACACACTGAGGCTAGTTGTCTCAGACACTGAGGCTAGTTGTCTCAGACACTGAGGCTAGTTGTCTCAGACACTGATGCTAGTTGTCTCAGACACTGAGGCTAGTTGTCTCAGACACTGAGGCTAGTTGTCTCAGACACTGAGGCTAGTTGTCTCAGACACTGATGCTAGTTGTCTCACACACTGAGGCTAGTTGTCTCAGACACTGATGCTAGTTGTCTCAGACACTGATGCTAGTTGTCTCAGACACTGAGGCTAGTTGTCTCACACACTGAGGCTAGTTGTCTCAGACACTGAGGCTATTGTCTCAGACACTGAGGCTAGTTGTCTCAGACACTGATGCTAGTTGTCTCAGACACTGAGGCTAGTTGTCTCAGACACTGATGCTAGTTGTCTCACACACCGAGGCTAGTTGTCTCAGACACTGAGGCTAGTTGTCTCAGACACTGAGGCTAGTTGTCTCACACGCTGAGGCTAGTTGTCTCAGACACTGAGGCTAGTTGTCTCACACACTGAGGCTAGTTGTCTCAGACACTGATGCTAGTTGTCTCAGACACTGAGGCTAGTTGTCTCAGACACTGATGCTAGTTGTCTCACACACCGAGGCTAGTTGTCTCAAACACTGAGGCTAGTTGTCTCAGACACTGAGGCTAGTTGTCTCACACGCTGAGGCTAGTTGTCTCAGACACTGATGCTAGTTGTCTCAGACACTGATGCTAGTTGTCTCAGACACTGAGACTAGTTGTCTCACACGCTGAGGCTAGTTGTCTCACACGCTGAGGCTAGTTGTCTCAGACACTGAGGCTAGTTGTCTCAGACACTGATGCTAGTTGTCTCACACACTGAGACTAGTTGTCTCAGACACTGAGGCTAGTTGTCTCAGACACTGAGGCTAGTTGTCTCAGACACTGATGCTAGTTGTCTCAGACACTGAGACTAGTTGTCTCACACGCTGAGGCTAGTTGTCTCACACGCTGAGGCTAGTTGTCTCAGACACTGATGCTAGTTGTCTCAGACACTGAGGCTAGTTGTCTCAGACACTGATGCTAGTTGTCTCAGACACTGAGGCTAGTTGTCTCAGACACTGAGGCTAGTTGTCTCAGACACTGAGGCTAGTTGTCTCACACACTGAGGCTAGTTGTCTCACACACTGAGGCTAGTTGTCTCAGACACTGAGGCTAGTTATCTCACACGCTGAGGCTAGTTGTCTCACACACTGAGGCTAGTTGTCTCACACACTGAGGCTAGTTGTCTCAGACTCTGATGCTAGTTGTCTCAGACACTGAGGCTAGTTGTCTCAGTCACTGAGGCTAGTTGTCTCAGACACTGAGGCTAGTTGTCTCAGACACTGAGGCTAGTTGTCTCAGACACTGAGGCTAGTTGTCTCAGACACTGAGGCTAGTTGTCTCAGACACTGATGCTGGTTGTCTCAGACACTGAGGCTAGTTGTCTCAGACACTGAGGCTAGTTGTCTCACACACTGAGGCTAGTTGTCTCAGACACTGAGGCTAGTTGTCTCAGACACTGAAGCTAGTTGTCTCAGACACTGAGGCTAGTTGTCTCAGACACTGATGCTAGTTGTCTCAGACACTGATGCTAGTTGTCTCAGACACTGATGCTAGTTGTCTCAGACACTGAGGCTAGTTGTCTCAGACACTGAGGCTAGTTGTCTCAGACACTGAGGCTAGTTGTCTCAGACACTGATGCTAGTTGTCTCAGACACTGAGGCTAGTTGTCTCAGACACTGAGGCTAGTTGTCTCACACACTGAGGCTAGTTGTCTCACACACTGAGGCTAGTTGTCTCACACACTGAGGCTAGTTGTCTCACACGCTGAGGCTAGTTGTCTCAGACACTGAGGCTAGTTGTCTCAGACACTGATGCTAGTTGTCTCAGACACTGAGGCTAGTTGTCTCAGACACTGATGCTAGTTGTCTCAGACACTGAGGCTGGTTGTCTCAGACACTGAGGCTAGTTGTCTCAGACACTGATGCTAGTTGTCTCAGACACTGAGGCTAGTTGTCTCAGACACTGATGCTAGTTGTCTCAGACACTGAGGCTAGTTGTCTCACACACTGAGGCTAGTTGTCTCAGACACTGATGCTAGTTATCTCAGACACTGATGCTAGTTGTCTCAGACACTGAGGCTGGTTGTCTCAGACACTGAGGCTAGTTGTCTCAGACACTGATGCTAGTTGTCTCAGACACTGAGGCTGGTTGTCTCAGACACTGAGGCTAGTTGTCTCACACGCTGAGGCTAGTTGTCTCAGACACTGATGCTAGTTGTCTCAGACACTGATGCTAGTTGTCTCAGACACTGATGCTAGTTGTCTCAGACACTGAGGCTGGTTGTCTCAGACACTGAGGCTAGTTGTCTCAGACACTGATGCTAGTTGTCTCAGACACTGAGGCTGGTTGTCTCAGACACTGAGGCTAGTTGTCTCAGACACTGATGCTAGTTGTCTCAGACACTGAGGCTAGTTGTCTCAGACACTGATGCTAGTTGTCTCAGACACTGATGCTAGTTGTCTCAGACACTGAGGCTAGTTGTCTCAGACACTGAGGCTAGTTGTCTCAGACACTGAGGCTAGTTGTCTCAGACACTGAGGCTAGTTGTCTCAGACACTGAGGCTAGTTGTCTCAGACACTGAGGCTAGTTGTCTCAGACACTGAGGCTAGTTGTCTCAGACACTGAGGCTAGTTGTCTCAGACACTGAGGCTAGTTGTCTCAGACACTGAGGCTAGTTGTCTCAGACACTGATGCTAGTTGTCTCAGACACTGAGGCTAGTTGTCTCAGACACTGAGGCTAGTTGTCTCAGACACTGATGCTAGTTGTCTCAGACACTGAGGCTAGTTGTCTCACACACTAAGGCTGGTTGTCTCACACACTGAGGCTAGTTGTCTCAGACACTGAGGCTAGTTGTCTCAGACACTGAGGCTAGTTGTCTCAGACACTGATGCTAGTTGTCTCAGACACTGAGGCTAGTTGTCTCAGACACTGATGCTAGTTGTCTCAGACACTGAGGCTAGTTGTCTCACACACTGAGGCTAGTTGTCTCAGACACTGAGGCTAGTTGTCTCAGACACTGATGCTAGTTGTCTCACACACAGAGGCTAGTTGTCTCACACACTGAGGCTAGTTGTCTCAGACACTGATGCTAGTTGTCTCACACACTGAGGCTAGTTGTCTCAGACACTGAGGCTAGTTGTCTCAGACACTGAGGCTAGTTGTCTCAGACACTGAGGCTAGTTGTCTCAGACACTGATGCTAGTTGTCTCAGACACTGATGCTAGTTGTCTCAGACACTGAGGCTAGTTGTCTCACACACTGAGGCTAGTTGTCTCAGACACTGATGCTAGTTGTCTCAGACACTGAGGCTAGTTGTCTCACACACTGAGGCTAGTTGTCTCAGACGCTGAAGCTAGTTGTCTCAGACACTGAGGCTAGTTGTCTCAGACACTGATGCTAGTTGTCTCAGACACTGAGGCTAGTTGTCTCAGACACTGAGGCTAGTTGTCTCACACACTGATGCTAGTTGTCTCAGACACTGATGCTAGTTGTCTCACACACTGAGGCTAGTTGTCTCAGACACTGAGGCTGGTTGTCTCAGACACTGAGGCTAGTTGTCTCAGACACTGAGGCTAGTTGTCTCAGACACTGAGGCTAGTTGTCTCAGACACTGAGGCTAGTTGTCTCAGACACTGAGGCTAGTTGTCTCAGACACTGAGACTAGTTGTCTCAGACACTGAGGCTAGTTGTCTCAGACACTGATGCTAGTTGTCTCAGACACTGAGGCTAGTTGTCTCAGACACTGATGCTAGTTGTCTCAGACACTGAGACTAGTTGTCTCAGACACTGAGGCTAGTTGTCTCAGACACTGATGCTAGTTGTCTCAGACACTGAGGCTAGTTGTCTCAGACACTGAGGCTAGTTGTCTCACACACTGATGCTAGTTGTCTCACACACTGAGGCTAGTTGTCTCACACACCGTGCTAGTTGTCTCAGACGCTGAAGCTAGTTGTCTCAGACACTGAGGCTAGTTGTCTCAGACACTGAGGCTAGTTGTCTCACACACTGAGGCTAGTTGTCTCAGACACTGAGGCTAGTTGTCTCAGACACTGATGCTAGTTGTCTCACACACTGAGGCTAGTTGTCTCAGACACTGAGGCTAGTTGTCTCAGACACTGATGCTAGTTGTCTCAGACACTGAGGCTAGTTGTCTCAGACACTGATGCTAGTTGTCTCAGACACTGAGGCTAGTTGTCTCACACACTGAGGCTAGTTGTTTTAGACACTGAGGCTAGTTGTCTCAGACACTGATGCTAGTTGTCTCAGACACTGAGGCTAGTTGTCTCAGACACTGAGGCTAGTTGTCTCACACACTGAGGCTAGTTGTCTCAGACACTGAGGCTAGTTGTCTCAGACACCGAGGCTAGTTGTCTCAGACACTGAGGCTAGTTGTCTCAGACACTGAGGCTAGTTGTCTCAGACACTGAGGCTAGTTGTCTCACACACTGAGGCTAGTTGTCTCAGACACTGAGGCTAGTTGTCTCACACACTGAGGCTAGTTGTCTCTCACACTGAGGCTAGTTGTCTCAGACACTGATGCTAGTTGTCTCAGACACTGAGGCTAGTTGTCTCAGACACTGAGGCTAGTTGTCTCACACACTGAGGCTAGTTGTCTCAGACACTGAGGCTAGTTGTCTCAGACACTGATGCTAGTTGTCTCAGACACTGAGGCTGGTTGTCTCAGACACTGAGGCTAGTTGTCTCACACACTGATGCTAGTTGTCTCAGACACTGAGGCTAGTTGTCTCAGACACTGAGGCTAGTTGTCTCAGACACTGAGGCTAGTTGTCTCAGACACTGAGGCTAGTTGTCTCAGACACTGAGGCTAGTTGTCTCAGACACCGAGGCTAGTTGTCTCACACACTGAGGCTAGTTGTCTCAGACACTGAGGCTAGTTGTCTCAGACACTGAGACTAGTTGTCTCAGACACTGAGGCTAGTTGTCTCAGACACTGATGCTAGTTGTCTCAGACACTGAGGCTAGTTGTCTCAGACACTGATGCTAGTTGTCTCAGACACTGAGGCTAGTTGTCTCACACACTGAGGCTAGTTGTCTCAGACACTGAGGCTAGTTGTCTCAGACACTGATGCTAGTTGTCTCACACACAGAGGCTAGTTGTCTCACACACTGAGGCTAGTTGTCTCAGACACTGATGCTAGTTGTCTCACACACTGAGGCTAGTTGTCTCAGACACTGAGGCTAGTTGTCTCAGACACTGAGGCTAGTTGTCTCAGACACTGAGGCTAGTTGTCTCAGACACTGATGCTAGTTGTCTCAGACACTGATGCTAGTTGTCTCAGACACTGAGGCTAGTTGTCTCACACACTGAGGCTAGTTGTCTCAGACACTGATGCTAGTTGTCTCAGACACTGAGGCTAGTTGTCTCACACACTGAGGCTAGTTGTCTCAGACGCTGAAGCTAGTTGTCTCAGACACTGAGGCTAGTTGTCTCAGACACTGATGCTAGTTGTCTCAGACACTGAGGCTAGTTGTCTCAGACACTGAGGCTAGTTGTCTCACACACTGATGCTAGTTGTCTCAGACACTGATGCTAGTTGTCTCACACACTGAGGCTAGTTGTCTCAGACACTGAGGCTGGTTGTCTCAGACACTGAGGCTAGTTGTCTCAGACACTGAGGCTAGTTGTCTCAGACACTGAGGCTAGTTGTCTCAGACACTGAGGCTAGTTGTCTCAGACACTGAGGCTAGTTGTCTCAGACACTGAGGCTAGTTGTCTCAGACACTGAGACTAGTTGTCTCAGACACTGAGGCTAGTTGTCTCAGACACTGATGCTAGTTGTCTCAGACACTGAGGCTAGTTGTCTCAGACACTGATGCTAGTTGTCTCAGACACTGAGACTAGTTGTCTCAGACACTGAGGCTAGTTGTCTCAGACACTGATGCTAGTTGTCTCAGACACTGAGGCTAGTTGTCTCAGACACTGAGGCTAGTTGTCTCACACACTGATGCTAGTTGTCTCACACACTGAGGCTAGTTGTCTCACACACCGTGCTAGTTGTCTCAGACGCTGAAGCTAGTTGTCTCAGACACTGAGGCTAGTTGTCTCAGACACTGAGGCTAGTTGTCTCACACACTGAGGCTAGTTGTCTCAGACACTGAGGCTAGTTGTCTCAGACACTGATGCTAGTTGTCTCACACACTGAGGCTAGTTGTCTCAGACACTGAGGCTAGTTGTCTCAGACACTGATGCTAGTTGTCTCAGACACTGAGGCTAGTTGTCTCAGACACTGATGCTAGTTGTCTCAGACACTGAGGCTAGTTGTCTCACACACTGAGGCTAGTTGTTTTAGACACTGAGGCTAGTTGTCTCAGACACTGAGGCTAGTTGTCTCAGACACTGAGGCTAGTTGTCTCACACACTGAGGCTAGTTGTCTCAGACACTGAGGCTAGTTGTCTCAGACACCGAGGCTAGTTGTCTCAGACACTGAGGCTAGTTGTCTCAGACACTGAGGCTAGTTGTCTCAGACACTGAGGCTAGTTGTCTCACACACTGAGGCTAGTTGTCTCAGACACTGAGGCTAGTTGTCTCACACACTGAGGCTAGTTGTCTCTCACACTGAGGCTAGTTGTCTCAGACACTGATGCTAGTTGTCTCAGACACTGAGGCTAGTTGTCTCAGACACTGAGGCTAGTTGTCTCACACACTGAGGCTAGTTGTCTCAGACACTGAGGCTAGTTGTCTCAGACACTGATGCTAGTTGTCTCAGACACTGAGGCTGGTTGTCTCAGACACTGAGGCTAGTTGTCTCACACACTGAGGCTAGTTGTCTCACACACTGAGGCTAGTTGTCTCAGACACTGAGGCTAGTTGTCTCAGACACTGAGGCTAGTTGTCTCACACACTGATGCTAGTTGTCTCAGACACTGATGCTAGTTGTCTCAGACACTGAGGCTAGTTGTCTCAGACACTGATGCTAGTTGTCTCACACACTGAGGCTTGTTGTCTCAGACACTGATGCTAGTTGTCTCAGACACTGAGGCTAGTTGTCTCAGACACTGATGCTAGTTGTCTCAGACACTGAGGCTAGTTGTCTCAGACACTGATGCTAGTTGTCTCAGACACTGAGGCTAGTTGTCTCAGACACTGAGGCTAGTTGTCTCACACACTGAGGCTAGTTGTCTCACACACTGAGGCTAGTTGTCTCAGACACTGAGGCTAGTTGTCTCAGACACTGATGCTAGTTGTCTTAGACACTGAGGCTAGTTGTCTCAGACACTGAGGCTAGTTGTCTCAGACACTGAGGCTAGTTGTCTCAGACACTGAGGCTAGTTGTCTCAGACACTGAGGCTAGTTGTCTCAGACACTGAGGCTAGTTGTCTCAGACACTGATGCTAGTTGTCTCAGACACTGAGGCTAGTTGTCTCAGACACTGATGCTAGTTGTCTCACACACCGAGGCTAGTTGTCTCAGACACTGAGGCTAGTTGTCTCAGACACTGAGGCTAGTTGTCTCAGACACTGAGGCTAGTTGTCTCAGACACTGATGCTAGTTGTCTCACACACCGAGGCTAGTTGTCTCAGACACTGAGGCTAGTTGTCTCAGACACTGAGGCTAGTTGTCTCAGACACTGAGGCTAGTTGTCTCAGACACTGATGCTAGTTGTCTCACACACCGAGGCTAGTTGTCTCAGACACTGAGGCTAGTTGTCTCAGACACTGAGGCTAGTTGTCTCACACGCTGAGGCTAGTTGTCTCAGACACTGATGCTAGTTGTCTCAGACACTGATGCTAGTTGTCTCAGACACTGAGGCTAGTTGTCTCACACACCGAGGCTAGTTGTCTCAGACACTGAGGCTAGTTGTCTCAGACACTGAGGCTGGTTGTCTCAGACACTGATGCTAGTTGTCTCAGACACTGAGGCTAGTTGTCTCACACACTGAGGCTAGTTGTCTCACACACTGAGGCTAGTTGTCTCACACACTGATGCTAGTTGTCTCACACACCGAGGCTAGTTGTCTCAGACACTGAGGCTAGTTGTCTCAGACACTGAGGCTAGTTGTCTCAGACACTGAGGCTAGTTGTCTCAGACACTGAGGCTAGTTGTCTCAGACACTGATGCTAGTTGTCTCACACACCGAGGCTAGTTGTCTCAGACACTGAGGCTAGTTGTCTCAGACACTTAGGCTAGTTGTCTCACACACTGAGGCTAGTTGTCTCAGACACTGAGGCTAGTTGTCTCAGACACTGATGCTAGTTGTCTCACACACTGAGGCTAGTTGTCTCACACACTGAGGCTAGTTGTCTCACACACTGATGCTAGTTGTCTCAGACACTGAGGCTAGTTGTCTCAGACACTGAGGCTAGTTGTCTCAGACACTGAGGCTAGTTGTCTCAGACACTGAGGCTAGTTGTCTCAGACACTGAGGCTAGTTGTCTCACACACTGAGGCTAGTTGTCTCACACACTGAGGCTAGTTGTCTCAAACACTGATGCTAGTTGTCTCAGACACTGATGCTAGTTGTCTCAGACACTGATGCTAGTTGTCCCAGACACTGAGGCTAGTTGTCTCACACGCTGAGGCTAGTTGTCTCAGACACTGATGCTAGTTGTCGCAGACACTGATGCTAGTTGTCTCAGACACTGATGCTAGTTGTCTCAGACACTGTGGCTAGTTGTCTCACACGCTGAGGCTAGTTGTCTCAGACACTGAGGCTAGTTGTCTCAGACACTGATGCTAGTTGTCTCAGACACTGAGGCTAGTTGTCTCAGACACTGAGGCTAGTTGTCTCAGACACTGAGGCTAGTTGTCTCAGACACTGATGCTGGTTGTCTCAGACACTGAGGCTAGTTGTCTCAGACACTGAGGCTAGTTGTCTCAGACACTGATGCTAGTTGTCTCAGACACTGATGCTAGTTGTCTCAGACACTGATGCTAGTTGTCTCAGACACTGAGGCTAGTTGTCTCAGACACTGAGGCTAGTTGTCTCACACACTGAGGCTAGTTGTCTCAGACACTGAGGCTAGTTGTCTCACACACTGAGGCTAGTTGTCTCAGACACTGAGGCTAGTTGTCTCAGACACTGATGCTAGTTGTCTCAGACACTGATGCTAGTTGTCTCACACTCTGATGCTAGTTGTCTCAGACACTGAGGCTAGTTGTCTCAGACACTGAGGCTAGTTGTCTCAGACACTGAGGCTAGTTGTCTCAGACACTGAGGCTAGTTGTCTCAGACACTGAGGCTAGTTGTCTCACACACTGAGGCTAGTTGTCTCACACACTGAGGCTAGTTGTCTCACACGCTGAGGCTAGTTGTCTCAGACACTGAGGCTGGTTGTCTCAGACACTGAGGCTAGTTGTCTCAGACACTGATGCTAGTTGTCTCAGACACTGAGGCTGGTTGTCTCAGACACTGAGGCTAGTTGTCTCAGACACTGATGCTAGTTGTCTCAGACACTGAGGCTAGTTGTCTCAGACACTGATGCTAGTTGTCTCAGACACTGATGCTAGTTGTCTCAGACACTGAGGCTAGTTGTCTCAGACACTGAGGCTAGTTGTCTCAGACACTGAGGCTAGTTGTCTCAGACACTGAGGCTAGTTGTCTCAGACACTGAGGCGAGTTGTCTCAGACACTGAGGCTAGTTGTCTCACACACTGATGCTAGTTGTCTCAGACACTGAGGCTAGTTGTCTCAGACACTAAGCCTAGTTGTCTCAGACACTGAGGCTAGTTGTCTCAGACACTGATGCTATTTGTCTCAGACACTGAGGCTAGTTGTCTCAGACACTGAGGCTAGCTGTCTCAGACACTGATGCTAGTTGTCTCATACACTGAGGCTAGTTGTCTCACACACTGAGGCTGGTTGTCTCACACACTGAGGCTAGTTGTCTCAGACACTGAGGCTAGTTGTCTCAGACACCGAGGCTAGTTGTCTCAGACACTGAGGCTAGTTGTCTCAGACACTGAGGCTTGTTGTCTCACACACTGATGCTAGTTGTCTCAGACACTGATGCTAGTTGTCTCAGACACTGAGGCTAGTTGTCTCAGACACTGATGCTAGTTGTCTCACACACTGAGGCTAGTTGTCTCACACACTGAGGCTAGTTGTCTCAGACACTGAGGCTAGTTGTCTCAGACACTGATGCTAGTTGTCTCACACACTGATGCTAGTTGTCTCACACACTGAGGCTAGTTGTCTCACACACTGAGGCTAGTTGTCTCACACACTGAGGCTAGTTGTCTCAGACACTGAGGCTAGTTGTCTCAGACACTGAGGCTAGTTGTCTCAGACACTGAGGCTAGTTGTCTCAGACACTGAGGCTAGTTGTCTCAGACACTGAGGCTAGGTGTCTCAGACACTGAGGCTAGTTGTCTCAGACACTGAGGCTAGTTGTCTCACACACTGAGGCTAGTTGTCTCAGACACTGAGGCTAGTTGTCTCACACACTGAGGCTAGTTGTCTCAGACACTGATGCTAGTTGTCTCAGACACTGAGGCTAGTTGTCTCAGACACTGATGCTAGTTGTCTCAGACACTGAGGCTAGTTGTCTCACACACTGAGGCTAGTTGTCTCAGACACTGAGGCTAGTTGTCTCAGACACTGAGGCTAGTTGTCTCAGACACTGAGGCTAGTTGTCTCACACACTGATGCTAGTTGTCTCAGACACTGATGCTAGTTGTCTCAGACACTGAGGCTAGTTGTCTCAGACACTGAGGCTAGTTGTCTCAGACACTGATGCTAGTTGTCTCAGACACTGAGGCTAGTTGTCTCACACACTGAGGCTAGTTCTCTCAGACACTGAGGCTAGTTGTCTCAGACACTGATGCTAGTTGTCTCAGACACTGAGGCTAGTTGTTTCAGACACTATGGCTAGTTGTCTCAGACACTGATGCTAGTTGTCTCAGACACTGAGGCTAGTTGTCTCAGACACTGATGCTAGTTGTCTCAGACACTGAGGCTAGTTGTCTCAGACACTGAGGCTAGTTGTCTCAGACACTGAGGCTAGTTGTCTCAGACACTGATGCTAGTTGTCTCAGACACTGAGGCTAGTTGTCTCAGACACTGAGGCTAGTTGTCTCAGACACTGAGGCTAGTTGTCTCAGACACTTAGGCTAGTTGTCTCACACACTGAGGCTAGTTGTCTCACACACTGAGGCTAGTTGTTTCAGACACTGAGGCTAGTTGTCTCAGACACTGAGGCTAGTTGTCTCAGACACTGAGGCTAGTTGTCTCAGACACTGAGGCTAGTTGTCTCAGACACTGAGGCTAGTTGTCTCAGACACTGATGCTAGTTGTCTCAGACACTGAGGCTAGTTGTCTCAGACACTGAGGCTAGTTGTTTCAGACACTGAGGCTAGTTGTCTCAGACACTGAGAATAGTTATCTCAGACACTGAGGCTAGTTGTCTCAGACACTGAGGCTAGTTGTCTCAGACACTGAGGCTAGTTGTCTCAGACACTGAGGCTAGTTGTCTCAGACACTGAGGCTAGTTGTCTCAGACACTGAGGCTAGTTGTCTCAGACACTAAGGCTAGTTGTCTCAGACACTGAGGCTAGTTGTCTCAGACACTGAGGCTAGTTGTCTCAGACACTGAGGCTAGTTGTTTCAGACACTGAGGCTAGTTGTCTCAGACACTGATGCTAGTTGTCTCAGACACTGAGGCTAGTTGTCTCAGACACTGAGGCTAGTTGTTTCAGACACTGAGGCTAGTTGTCTCAGACACTGAGGCTAGTTGTTTCAGACACTGAGGCTAGTTGTCTCAGACACTGAGGCTAGTTGTCTCAGACACTGAGGCTAGTTGTCTCAGACACTGAGGCTAGTTGTCTCAGACACTGAGGCTAGTTGTCTCAGACACTGAGGCTAGTTTTCTCAGAAACTGAGGCTAGTTGTCTCAGACACTGAGGCTAGTTGTCTCACACACTGATGCTAGTTGTCTCAGACACTGATGCTAGTTGTCTCAGACACTGAGGCTAGTTGTCTCAGACGCTGAGGCTAGTTGTCTCAGACACTGAGGCTAGTTGTCTCACACACTGAGGCTTGTTGTCTCAGACACTGAGGCTAGTTGTCTCACACACTGAGGCTAGTTGTCTCAGACACTGATGCTAGTTGTCTCAGACACTGAGGCTAGTTGTCTCAGACACTGATGCTAGTTGTCTCAGACACTGATGCTAGTTGTCTCAGACACTGAGGCTAGTTGTCTCAGACACTGAGGCTAGTTGTCTCAGACACTGAGGCTAGTTGTCTCACACACCGAGGCTAGTTGTCTCACACACTGATGCTAGTTGTCTCAGACACTGATGCTAGTTGTCTCAGACACTGATGCTAGTTGTCTCAGACACTGATGCTAGTTGTCTCAGACACTGAGGCTAGTTGTCTCAGACACTGAGGCTAGTTGTCTCACACACTGAGGCTAGTTGTCTCAGACACTGAGGCTAGTTGTCTCAGACACTGAGGCTAGTTGTCTCACACACTGAGGCTAGTTGTCTCAGACACTGATGCTAGTTGTCTCAGACACTGATGCTAGTTGTCTCAGACACTGAGGCTAGTTGTCTCAGACACTGAGGCTAGTTGTCTCAGACACTGATGCTAGTTGTCTCAGACACTGATGCTAGTTGTCTCAGACACTGAGGCTAGTTGTCTCAGACACTGAGGCTAGTTGTCTCACACACTGAGGCTAGTTGTCTCAGACACTGAGGCTAGTTGTCTCAGACACTGAGGCTAGTTGTCTCACACGCTGAGGCTAGTTGTCTCACACACTGAGGCTAGTTGTCTCAGACACTGAGGCTAGTTGTCTCAGACACTGAGGCTAGTTGTCTCAGACACTGAGGCTAGTTGTCTCAGACACTGAGGCTAGTTGTCTCAGTCACTGAGGCTTGTTGTCTCAGACACTGAGGCTAGTTGTCTCAGACACTGATGCTGGTTGTCTCAGACACTGAGGCTAGTTGTCTCAGACACTGAGGCTAGTTGTCTCAGACACTGAGGCTAGTTGTCTCAGACACTGATGCTAGTATTCTCAGACACTGAGGCTAGTTGTCTCAGACACTGATGCTAGTTGTTTCAGACACTGAGGCTAGTTGTCTCACACACTGAGGCTAGTTGTCTCAGACACTGAGGCTAGTTGTCTCACACACTGAGGCTAGTTGTCTCAGACACTGATGCTAGTTGTCTCAGACACTGAGGCTAGTTGTCTCAGACACTGAGGCTAGTTGTCTCGGACACTGAGGCTAGTTGTCTCAGACACTGAGGCTAGTTGTCTCAGACACTGATGCTAGTTGTCTCAGACACTGAGGCTGGTTGTCTCAGACACTGAGGCTAGTTGTCTCAGACACTGATGCTAGTTGTCTCAGACACTGAGGCTGGTTGTCTCAGACACTGAGGCTAGTTGTCTCACACTCTGAGGCTAGTTGTCTCAGACACTGATGCTAGTTGTCTCAGACACTGATGCTAGTTGTCTCAGACACTGATGCTAGTTGTCTCAGACACTGAGGCTAGTTGTCTCAGACACTGAGGCTAGTTGTCTCAGACACTGATGCTAGTTGTCTCAGACACTGATGCTAGTTGTCTCAGACACTGAGGCTAGTTGTCTCAGACACTGAGGCTAGTTGTCTCAGACACTGAGGCTAGTTGTCTCACACACCGAGGCTAGTTGTCTCACACACTGATGCTAGTTGTCTCAGACACTGATGCTAGTTGTCTCAGACACTGAGGCTAGTTGTCTCAGACACTGAGGCTAGTTGTCTCACACACTGAGGCTAGTTGTCTCAGACACTGAGGCTAGTTGTCTCACACACTGAGGCTAGTTGTCTCAGACACTGATGCTAGTTGTCTCAGACACTGATGCTAGTTGTCTCAGACACTGAGGCTAGTTGTCTCAGACACTGAGGCTAGTTGTCTCAGACACTGATGCTAGTTGTCTCAGACACTGATGCTAGTTGTCTCAGACACTGAGGCTAGTTGTCTCAGACACTGATGCTAGTTGTCTCAGACACTGAGGCTGGTTGTCTCAGACACTGAGGCTAGTTGTCTCAGACACTGAGGCTAGTTGTCTCAGACACTGAGGCTAGTTGTCTCAGACACTGAGGCTAGTTGTCTCAGACACTGAGGCTAGTTGTCTCGGACACTGAGGCTAGTTGTCTCAGACACTGAGGCTAGTTGTCTCAGACACTAATGCTAGTTGTCTCAGACACTGAGGCTGGTTGTCTCAGACACTGAGGCTAGTTGTCTCAGACACTGATGCTAGTTGTCTCAGACACTGAGGCTGGTTGTCTCAGACACTGAGGCTAGTTGTCTCACACGCTGAGGCTAGTTGTCTCAGACACTGATGCTAGTTGTCTCAGACACTGATGCTAGTTGTCTCAGACACTGATGCTAGTTGTCTCAGACACTGAGGCTAGTTGTCTCAGACACTGAGGCTAGTTGTCTCAGACACTGATGCTAGTTGTCTCAGACACTGATGCTAGTTGTCTCAGACACTGAGGCTAGTTGTCTCAGACACTGAGGCTAGTTGTCTCAGACACTGAGGCTAGGTGTCTCACACACCGAGGCTAGTTGTCTCACACACTGATGCTAGTTGTCTCAGACACTGATGCTAGTTGTCTCAGACACTGAGGCTAGTTGTCTCAGACACTGAGGCTAGTTGTCTCACACACTGAGGCTAGTTGTCTCAGACACTGAGGCTAGTTGTCTCACACACTGAGGCTAGTTGTCTCAGACACTGATGCTAGTTGTCTCAGACACTGATGCTTGTTGTCTCAGACACTGAGGCTAGTTGTCTCAGACACTGAGGCTAGTTGTCTCAGACACTGATGCTAGTTGTCTCAGACACTGATGCTAGTTTTCTCAGACACTGAGGCTAGTTGTCTCAGACACTGAGGCTAGTTGTCTCACACACTGAGGCTAGTTGTCTCAGACACTGAGGCTAGTTGTCTCAGACACTGAGGCTAGTTGTCTCAGACACTGAGGCTAGTTGTCTCAGACACTGAGGCTAGTTGTCTCACACGCTGAGGCTAGTTGTCTCACACACTGAGGCTAGTTGTCTCAGACACTGAGGCTAGTTGTCTCAGACACTGAGGCTAGTTGTCTCAGTCACTGAGGCTAGTTGTCTCAGACACTGATGCTGGTTGTCTCAGACACTGAGGCTAGTTGTCTCAGACACTGAGGCTAGTTGTCTCAGACACTGAGGCTAGTTGTCTCAGACACTGAGGCTAGTTGTCTCAGACACTGAGGCTAGTTGTCTCAGACACTGATGCTAGTTGTCTCAGACACTGAGGCTAGTTGTCTCAGACACTGAGGCTAGTTGTCTTAGACACTGAGGCTAGTTGTCTCACACACCGAGGCTAGTTGTCTCACACACTGATGCTAGTTGTCTCAGACACTGATGCTAGTTGTCTCAGACACTGAGGCTAGTTGTCTCAGACACTGAGGCTAGTTGTCTTAGACACTGAGGCTAGTTGTCTCACACACCGAGGCTAGTTGTCTCACACACTGATGCTAGTTGTCTCAGACACTGAGGCTAGTTGTCTCAGACACTGAGGCTAGTTGTCTCACACACTGAGGCTAGTTGTCTCAGACACTGATGCTAGTTGTCTCAGACACTGATGCTAGTTGTCTCAGACACTGATGCTAGTTGTCTCAGACACTGAGGCTAGTTGTCTCAGACACTGAGGCTAGTTGTCTCAGACACTGAGGCTAGTTGTCTCAGACACTGAGGCTTGTTGTCTCAGACACTGATGCTAGTTGTCTCAGACACTGATGCTAGTTGTCTCAGACACTGAGGCTAGTTGTCTCAGACACTGAGGCTAGTTGTCTCACACACTGAGGCTAGTTGTCTCAGACACTGAGGCTAGTTGTCTCAGACACTGAGGCTAGTTGTCTCACACGCTGAGGCTAGTTGTCTCACACACTGAGGCTAGTTGTCTCAGACACTGAGGCTAGTTGTCTCAGACACTGAGGCTAGTTGTCTCAGACACTGATGCTAGTTGTCTCAGACACTGATGCTAGTTGTCTCAGACACTGAGGCTAGTTGTCTCAGACACTGAGGCTAGTTGTCTCACACACTGAGGCTAGTTGTCTCAGACACTGAGGCTAGTTGTCTCAGACACTGATGCTAGTTGTCTCAGACACTGATGCTAGTTGTCTCAGACACTGAGGCTAGTTGTCTCAGACACTGAGGCTAGTTGTCTCACACACTGATGCTAGTTGTCTCAGACACTGAGGCTAGTTGTCTCAGACACTGAGGCTAGTTGTCTCACACGCTGAGGCTAGTTGTCTCACACACTGAGGCTAGTTGTCTCAGACACTGAGGCTAGTTGTCTCAGACACTGATGCTAGTTGTCTCAGACACTGAGGCTAGTTGTCTCAGACACTGATGCTGGTTGTCTCACACACTGAGGCTAGTTGTCTCAGACACTGATGCTGGTTGTCTCAGACACTGAGGCTAGTTGTCTCAGACACTGAGGCTAGTTGTCTCACACACTGATGCTAGTTGTCTCAGACACTGAGGCTAGTTGTCTCAGACACTGAGGCTAGTTGTCTCAGACACTAAGGCTAGTTGTCTCAGACACTGAGGCTAGTTGTCTCAGACACTGAGGCTAGTTGTCTCAGACACTGAGGCTAGTTGTTTCAGACACTGAGGCTAGTTGTCTCAGACACTGATGCTAGTTGTCTCAGACACTGAGGCTAGTTGTCTCAGACACTGAGGCTAGTTGTTTCAGACACTGAGGCTAGTTGTCTCAGACACTGAGGCTAGTTGTTTCAGACACTGAGGCTAGTTGTCTCAGACACTGAGGCTAGTTGTCTCAGACACTGAGGCTAGTTGTCTCAGACACTGAGGCTAGTTGTCTCAGACACTGAGGCTAGTTGTCTCAGACACTGAGGCTAGTTTTCTCAGACACTGAGGCTAGTTGTCTCAGACACTGAGGCTAGTTGTCTCACACACTGATGCTAGTTGTCTCAGACACTGATGCTAGTTGTCTCAGACACTGAGGCTAGTTGTCTCAGACACTGAGGCTAGTTGTCTCACACACTGAGGCTTGTTGTCTCAGACACTGAGGCTAGTTGTCTCACACACTGAGGCTAGTTGTCTCAGACACTGATGCTAGTTGTCTCAGACACTGATGCTAGTTGTCTCAGACACTGAGGCTAGTTGTCTCAGACACTGAGGCTAGTTGTCTCAGACACTGATGCTAGTTGTCTCAGACACTGATGCTAGTTGTCTCAGACACTGAGGCTAGTTGTCTCAGACACTGAGGCTAGTTGTCTCAGACACTGAGGCTAGTTGTCTCACACACCGAGGCTAGTTGTCTCACACACTGATGCTAGTTGTCTCAGACACTGATGCTAGTTGTCTCAGACACTGAGGCTAGTTGTCTCAGACACTGAGGCTAGTTGTCTCACACACTGAGGCTAGTTGTCTCAGACACTGAGGCTAGTTGTCTCAGACACTGAGGCTAGTTGTCTCACACACTGAGGCTAGTTGTCTCAGACACTGATGCTAGTTGTCTCAGACACTGATGCTAGTTGTCTCAGACACTGAGGCTAGTTGTCTCAGACACTGAGGCTAGTTGTCTCAGACACTGATGCTAGTTGTCTCAGACACTGATGCTAGTTGTCTCAGACACTGAGGCTAGTTGTCTCAGACACTGAGGCTAGTTGTCTCACACACTGAGGCTAGTTGTCTCAGACACTGAGGCTAGTTGTCTCAGACACTGAGGCTAGTTGTCTCACACGCTGAGGCTAGTTGTCTCACACACTGAGGCTAGTTGTCTCAGACACTGAGGCTAGTTGTCTCAGACACTGAGGCTAGTTGTCTCAGACACTGAGGCTAGTTGTCTCAGACACTGAGGCTAGTTGTCTCAGTCACTGAGGCTAGTTGTCACAGACACTGAGGCTAGTTGTCTCACACACTGAGGCTAGTTGTCTCACATACTGAGGCTAGTTGTCTCAGACACTGAGGCTAGTTGTCTCACACGCTGAGGCTAGTTGTCTCAGACACTGAGGCTAGTTGTCTCAGACACTGAGGCTAGTTGTCTCAGACACTGAGGCTAGTTGTCTCAGACACTGATGCTATTTGTCTCAGACACTGATGCTAGTTGTCTCAGACACTGAGGCTAGTTGTCTCAGACACTGATGCTAGTTGTCTCAGACACTGATGCTAGTTGTCTCAGACACTGAGGCTAGTTGTCTCAGACACTGATGCTAGTTGTCTCAGACACTGATGCTAGTTGTCTCAGACACTGATGCTAGTTGTCTCAGACACTGATGCTAGTTGTCTCAGACACTGAGGCTAGTTGTCTCAGACACTGATGCTAGTTGTCTCAGACACTGATGCTAGTTGTCTCAGACACTGATGCTAGTTGTCTCAGACACTGAGGCTAGTTGTCTCAGACACTGAGGCTAGTTGTCTCAGACACTGAGGCTAGTTGTCTCAGACACTGATGCTAGTTGTCTCAGACACTGAGGCTAGTTGTCTCACACACTGAGGCTAGTTGTCTCAGACACTGAGGCTAGTTGTCTCAGACACTGAGGCTAGTTGTCTCACACACTGAGGCTAGTTGTCTCAGACACTGAGGCTAGTTGTCTCAGACACTGAGGCTGGTTGTCTCACACACTGAGGCTAGTTGTCTCAGACACTGAGGCTAGTTGTCTCAGACACTGAGGCTAGTTGTCTCACACACTGAGGCTAGTTGTCTCAGACACTGAGGCTGGTTGTCTCAGACACTGAGGCTAGTTGTCTCAGACACTGAGGCTAGTTGTCTCACACACTGAGGCTAGTTGTCTCAGACACTGAGGCTATTTGTCTCAGACACTGAGGCTAGTTGTCTCTAACACTGAGGCTAGTTGTCTCAGACACTGATGCTAGTTGTCTCAGACACTGATGCTAGTTGTCTCACACACTGAGGCTAGTTGTCTCACACACTGAGGCTAGTTGTCTCACACACTGAGGCTAGTTGTCTCAGACACTGAGGCTAGTTGTCTCAGACACTGAGGCTAGTTGTCTCAGACACTGATGCTAGTTGTCTCAGACACTGATGCTAGTTGTCTCAGACACTGATGCTAGTTGTCTCAGACACTGATGCTAGTTGTCTCAGACACTGATGCTAGTTGTCTCAGACACTGAGGCTAGTTGTCTCAGACACTGATGCTAGTTGTCTCACACACTGAGGCTAGTTGTCTCACACACTGAGGCTAGTTGTCTCAGACACTGAGGCTAGTTGTCTCACACACTGAGGCTAGTTGTCTCAGACACTGAGGCTAGTTGTCTCAGACACTGAGGCTAGTTGTCTCAGACACTGAGGCTAGTTGTCTCAGACACTGAGGCTAGTTGTCTCAGACACTGAGGCTAGTTGTCTCACACACTGATGCTAGTTGTCTCAGACACTGAGGCTAGTTGTCTCAGACACTGAGGCTAGTTGTCTCAGACACTGAGGCTAGTTGTCTCAGACACTGAGGCTAGTTGTCTCAGACACTGAGGCTAGTTGTCTCAGACACTGAGGCTAGTTGTCTCACACACTGAGGCTAGTTGTCTCACACACTGAGGCTAGTTGTCTCAGACACTGATGCTAGTTGTCTCAGACACTGATGCTAGTTGTCTCAGACACTGAGGCTAGTTGTCTCAGACACTGAGGCTAGTTGTCTCAGACACTGAGGCTAGTTGTCTCACACACTGATGCTAGTTGTCTCAGACACTGAGGCTAGTTGTCTCAGACACTGAGGCTAGTTGTCTCAGACACTGAGGCTAGTTGTCTCAGACACTGAGGCTAGTTGTCTCAGACACTGAGGCTAGTTGTCTCAGACACTGAGGCTAGTTGTCTCACACACTGAGGCTAGTTGTCTCACACACTGAGGCTAGTTGTCTCAGACACTGATGCTAGTTGTCTCAGACACTGAGGCTATTTGTCTCACACGCTGAGGCTAGTTGTCTCAGACACTGAGGCTGGTTGTCTCAGACACTGAGGCTAGTTGTCTCAGACACTGATGCTAGTTGTCTCAGACACTGATGCTAGTTGTCTCAGACACTGATGCTAGTTGTCTCAGACACAGAGGCTAGTTGTCTCAGACACTGATGCTAGTTGTCTCAGACACTGAGGCTAGTTGTCTCAGACACTGAGGCTAGTTGTCTCACACACTGAGGCTAGTTGTCTCAGACACTGAGGCTAGTTGTCTCAGACACTGAGGCTAGTTGTCTCAGACACTGAGGCTAGTTGTCTCAGACACTGATGCTAGTTGTCTCAGACACTGAGGCTAGTTGTCTCACACACTAAGGCTGGTTGTCTCACACACTGAGGCTAGTTGTTTCAGACACTGATGCTAGTTGTCTCAGACACTGAGGCTAGTTGTCTCAGACACTGAAGCTAGTTGTCTCAGACACTGAGGCTAGTTGTCTCAGACACTGAGGCTAGTTGTCTCAGACACTGAAGCTAGTTGTCTCAGACACTGAGGCTAGTTGTCTCACACACTAAGGCTAGTTGTCTCACACACTGAGGCTAGTTGTCTCACACACTGAGGCTAGTTGTCTCAGACACTGAGGCTAGTTGTCTCAGACACTGAGGCTAGTTGTCTCAGACACTGAGGCTAGTTGTCTCGCACACTGAGGCTAGTTGTCTCACACACTGAGGCTAGTTGTCTCAGACACTGAGGCTAGTTGTCTCACACACTGATGCTAGTTGTCTCAGACACTGAGGCTAGTTGTCTCAGACACTGAGGCTAGTTGTCTCAGACACTGAGGCTAGTTGTCTCACACACTGAGGCTAGTTGTCTCACACACTGAGGCTAGTTGTCTCAGACACTGATGCTAGTTGTCTCACACACTGAGGCTAGTTGTCTCAGACACTGAGGCTAGTTGTCTCAGACACTGAGGCTAGTTGTCTCAGACACTGAGGCTAGTTGTCTCACACACTGAGGCTAGTTGTCTCAGACACTGAGGCTAGTTTTCTCAGACACTGAGGCTAGTTGTCTCAGACACTGAGGCTAGTTGTCTCAGACACTGATGCTAGTTGTCTCAGACACTGAGGCTAGTTGTCTCAGACACTGAGGCTAGTTTTCTCAGACACTGAGGCTAGTTGTCTCAGACACTGAGGCTAGTTGTCTCAGACACTGAGGCTAGTTGTCTCAGACACTGATGCTAGTTGTCTCAGACACTGAGGCTAGTTGTCTCACACACTGAGGCTAGTTGTCTCAGACACTGATGCTAGTTGTCTCAGACACTGAGGCTAGTTGTCTCACACACTGAGGCTTGTTGTCTCAGACACTGAGGCTAGTTGTCTCAGACACTGAGGCTAGTTGTCTCACACACTGAGGCTAGTTGTCTCAGACACTGATGCTAGTTGTCTCAGACACTGAGGCTAGTTGTCTTAGACACTGAGGCTAGTTGTCTCACACACTGAGGCTAGTTGTCTCAGACACTGAGGCTAGTTGTCTCACACACTGAGGCTAGTTGTCTCAGACACTGAGGCTAGTTGTCTCAGACACTGATGCTAGTTGTCTCAGACACTGAGACTAGTTGTCTCAGACACTGAGGCTAGTTGTCTCAGACACTGAGGCTAGTTGTCTCAGACACTGAGGCTAGTTGTCTCAGACACTGAGGCTAGTTGTCTCAGACACTGAGGCTAGTTGTCTCACACACTGAGGCTAGTTGTCTCAGACACTGAGGCTAGTTGTCTCAGACACTGATGCTAGTTGTCTCAGACACTGAGACTAGTTGTCTCAGACACTGAGGCTAGTTGTCTCAGACACTGAGGCTAGTTGTCTCAGACACTGAGGCTAGTTGTCTCAGACACTGAGGCTAGTTGTCTCAGACACTGAGGCTAGTTGTCTCAGACACTGAGGCTAGTTTTCTCAGACACTGAGGCTAGTTGTCTCAGACACTGAGGCTAGTTGTTTCAGACACTGAGGCTAGTTTTCTCAGACACTGAGGCTAGTTGTCTCAGACACTGAGGCTAGTTGTCTCAGACACTGAGGCTAGTTGTCTCAGACACTGATGCTAGTTGTCTCAGACACTGAGGCTAGTTGTCTCACACACTGAGGCTAGTTGTCTCACACACTGAGGCTAGTTGTCTCAGACACTGATGCTAGTTGTCTCAGACACTGAGGCTAGTTGTCTCACACACTGAGGCTAGTTGTCTCAGACACTGAGGCTAGTTGTCTCAGACACTGAGGCTAGTTGTCTCACACACTGAGGCTAGTTGTCTCAGACACTGATGCTAGTTGTCTTAGACACTGAGGCTAGTTGTCTCACACACTGAGGCTAGTTGTCTCAGACACTGAGGCTAGTTGTCTTAGACACTGAGGCTAGTTGTCTCAGACACTGAGGCTAGTTGTCTCAGACACTGATGCTAGTTGTCTCAGACACTGAGGCTAGTTGTCTCAGACACTGAGGCTAGTTTTCTCAGACACTGAGGCTAGTTGTCTCAGACACTGAGGCTAGTTGTCTCACACACTGAGGCTAGTTGTCTCAGACACTGATGCTAGTTGTCTCAGACACTGATGCTAGTTGTCTCAGACACTGAGGCTAGTTGTCTCACACACTGAGGCTAGTTGTCTCAGACACTGATGCTAGTTGTCTCAGACACTGAGGCTACTTGTCTCAGACACTGAGGCTAGTTGTCTCAGACACTGATGCTAGTTGTCTCAGACACTGAGGCTAGTTGTCTCAGACACTGAGGCTAGTTGTCTCAGACACTGAGGCTAGTTGTCTCAGACACTGATGCTAGTTGTCTCAGACACTGAGGCTAGTTGTCTCACACACTGAGGCTAGTTGTCTCAGACACTGAGGCTAGTTGTCTCAGACACTGATGCTAGTTGTCTCAGACACTGATGCTAGTTGTCTCACACACTGAGGCTAGTTGTCTCAGACACTGATGCTAGTTGTCTCAGACACTGAGGCTAGTTGTCTCAGACACTGAGGCTAGTTGTCTCAGACACTGAGGCTAGTTGTCTCAGACACTGATGCTAGTTGTCTCACACACTGAGGCTAGTTGTCTCAGACACTGAGGCAAGTTGTCTCAGACACTGATGCTAGTTGTCTCAGACACTGAGGCTAGTTGTCTCAGACACTGAGGCTAGTTGTCTCAGACACTGAGGCTAGTTGTCTCACACACTGAGGCTAGTTGTCTCAGACACTGATGCTAGTTGTCTCAGACACTGAGGCTAGTTGTCTCAGACACTGAGGCTAGTTGTCTCAGACACTGAGGCTAGTTGTCTCAGACACTGAGGCTAGTTGTCTCAGACACTGATGCTAGTTGTCTCAGACACTTAGGCTAGTTGTCTCAGACACTGAGGCTAGTTGTCTCAGACACTGAGGCTAGTTGTCACAGACACTGAGGCTAGTTGTCTCACACACTGAGGCTAGTTGTCTCACATACTGAGGCTAGTTGTCTCAGACACTGAGGCTAGTTGTCTCACACACTGAGGCTAGTTGTCTCAGACACTGAGGCTAGTTGTCTCACACACTGAGGCTAGTTGTCTCACACACTGAGGCTAGTTGTCTCAGACACTGAGGCTAGTTGTCTCAGACACTGAGGCTAGTTGTCTCAGACACTGAGGCTAGTTGTCTCAGACACTGATGCTAGTTGTCTCAGACACTGATGCTAGTTGTCTCAGACACTGAGGCTAGTTGTCTCAGACACTGATGCTAGTTGTCTCAGACACTGATGCTAGTTGTCTCAGACACTGAGGCTAGTTGTCTCAGACACTGATGCTAGTTGTCTCAGACACTGATGCTAGTTGTCTCAGACACTGATGCTAGTTGTCTCAGACACTGAGGCTAGTTGTCTCAGACACTGATGCTAGTTGTCTCAGACACTGAGGCTAGTTGTCTCAGACACTGAGGCTAGTTGTCTCAGACACTGAGGCTAGTTGTCTCACACACTGAGGCTAGTTGTCTCAGACACTGAGGCTAGTTGTCTCACACACTGAGGCTAGTTGTCTCAGACACTGAGGCTAGTTGTCTCAGACACTGAGGCTGGTTGTCTCACACACTGAGGCTAGTTGTCTCAGACACTGAGGCTAGTTGTCTCAGACACTGAGGCTAGTTGTCTTACACACTGAGGCTAGTTGTCTCAGACACTGAGGCTGGTTGTCTCAGACACTGAGGCTAGTTGTCTCAGACACTGAGGCTAGTTGTCTCACACACTGAGGCTAGTTGTCTCAGACACTGAGGCTAGTTGTCTCAGACACTGAGGCTAGTTGTCTCTAACACTGAGGCTAGTTGTCTCAGACACTGATGCTAGTTGTCTCAGACACTGATGCTAGTTGTCTCACACACTGAGGCTAGTTGTCTCACACACTGAGGCTAGTTGTCTTACACACTGAGGCTAGTTGTCTCAGACACTGAGGCTAGTTGTCTCAGACACTGAGGCTAGTTGTCTCAGACACTGAGGCTAGTTGTCTCAGACACTGATGCTAGTTGTCTCACACACTGAGGCTAGTTGTCTCACACACTGAGGCTAGTTGTCTCAGACACTGAGGCTAGTTGTCTCACACACTGAGGCTAGTTGTCTCAGACACTGAGGCTAGTTGTCTCAGACACTGAGGCTAGTTGTCTCAGACACTGAGGCTAGTTGTCTCAGACACTGAGGCTAGTTGTCTCACACACTGATGCTAGTTGTCTCAGACACTGAGTTTAGTTGTCTCAGACACTGAGGCTAGTTGTCTCAGACACTGAGGCTAGTTGTCTCAGACACTGAGGCTAGTTGTCTCAGACACTGAGGCTAGTTGTCTCAGACACTGAGGCTAGTTGTCTCACACACTGAGGCTAGTTGTCTCACACACTGAGGCTAGTTGTCTCAGACACTGATGCTAGTTGTCTCAGACACTGATGCTAGTTGTCTCAGACACTGAGGCTAGTTGTCTCAGACACTGAGGCTAGTTGTCTCAGACACTGAGGCTAGTTGTCTCACACACTGATGCTAGTTGTCTCAGACACTGAGGCTAGTTGTCTCAGACACTGAGGCTAGTTGTCTCAGACACTGAGGCTAGTTGTCTCAGACACTGAGGCTAGTTGTCTCAGACACTGAGGCTAGTTGTCTCAGACACTGAGGCTAGTTGTCTCACACACTGAGGCTAGTTGTCTCACACACTGAGGCTAGTTGTCTCAGACACTGATGCTAGTTGTCTCACACACTGAGGCTAGTTGTCTCAGACACTGAGGCTAGTTGTCTCAGACACTGAGGCTATTTGTCTCACACGCTGAGGCTAGTTGTCTCAGACACTGAGGCTGGTTTTCTCAGACACTGAGGCTAGTTGTCTCAGACACTGATGCTAGTTGTCTCAGACACTGATGCTAGTTGTCTCAGACACTGATGCTAGTTGTCTCAGACACTGAGGCTAGTTGTCTCAGACACTGATGCTAGTTGTCTCAGACACTGAGGCTAGTTGTCTCAGACACTGAGGCTAGTTGTCTCACACACTGAGGCTAGTTGTCTCAGACACTGAGGCTAGTTGTCTCAGACACTGAGGCTAGTTGTCTCAGACACTGAGGCTAGTTGTCTCACACACTGAGGCTAGTTGTCTCAGACACTGAGGCTAGTTGTCTCAGACACTGAGGCTAGTTGTCTCAGACACTGAGGCTAGTTGTCTCAGACACTGAGGCTAGTTGTCTCACACACTGAGGCTAGTTGTCTCAGACACTGAGGCTAGTTGTCTCACACACTGAGGCTAGTTGTCTCTCACACTGAGGCTAGTTGTCTCAGACACTGAGGCTAGTTGTCTCAGACACTGATGCTAGTTGTCTCAGACACTGAGGCTAGTTGTCTCAGACACTGAGGCTAGTTGTCTCAGACACTGAGGCTAGTTGTCTCAGACACTGAGGCTAGTTGTCTCAGACACTGAGGCTAGTTGTCTCAGACACTGAGGCTAGTTGTCTCAGACACTGATGCTAGTTGTCTCACACGCTGAGGCTAGTTGTCTCACACACTGAGGCTAGTTGTCTCACACACTGATGCTAGTTGTCTCAGACACTGAGGCTAGTTGTCTCACACACTGATGCTAGTTGTCTCAGACACTGAGGCTAGTTGTCTCAGACACTGAGGCTAGTTGTCTCAGACGCTGAGGCTAGTTGTCTCACACACTGAGGCTAGTTGTCTCAGTGAGAAATTTCGTCTTGTAATCATATAACTAATTTAATTAAAATCTGCATCAGTTACTTTATGACATTACCGAGTCAATGTTCGATAATTTATGTCAAAATATTTTGCCACTTTTTCCTGCAACACAAATTGAGCAGCGCGTAACATGACATCGGGTGCTACCAGCCCCCGATTAGTTTTTTTTTTTATAAACTCGTTATAAACTCGTAATTGGTAAATTTTTGTTAATTTGTTCTGTTAAAGGAACAAAAATCAATTACTTACAAAACAAACAAAATAACCTTATACTGAAAGCTACTTCTGGGGTTATGTCATTCTGTGACAACAAGACCCATCATAGACTTTCAGCTTTACATTTAAAATTAATATACTTCTCGTGCATAAATTCATCATCTAAGAAACATTATAAACAGACAACATGTTTGCTTAAAATAATATAAATATGCACATTCAATTAGATGGATATTTTTACGTAAAATACGAAATAACTTAGCAGCAGAAAAGTTACTAACCACTTGTGTAAATTATGCATCGAAACGAATGAAATTTTCAGAATAGTAAGATATTTATACGTAGAAGTAACCCGGATCAGTATTTTGCTTCTGGTACCATTTGGAGTCGAGATTTTAACACTGAGACAACTTGCCCCTGAGACTTTTAGACCCCTCCTCCCCTATCGCTTAAATAAAAACTATTTCAACTGGGTTTTGAAAGCTAAGTAAAGAACAACTAAATTTCCCAACCTTTCTTAAATTGTACCTGTTACTTTTTCAAGGGCTAGAACAGTCCTGACAATTTTCCTAAATGCATCTAAATAAAATAATCAGGGTCAATAACTAAAAAACCAACGTATTTTGTATTTTCTGAAATAAAATCCCCAAATAAACAAAAATGCACTATGTTTAAAAATATGCGATTTGCCCAGCAGCAGAGTATCCTATAAAACAGAATAATATGTAACATAGTTACAATGATTGATTAAGATGTCTAAGATTGTATTATGTTAATACCTATTTTTTTTGTAAAGCAAGAATATTATACGAAATTTTCGGTAATATTTATGTTGTCCAAGCAGTTAAAATACTTGTCATTATGCTATCGACCAGGTTTTCCAGTGGTGCTATCCTAGCTTCATCCACCCTCAACTTGTAGCTGGCTCCCCAAATATAATCTATTTGACCCTTGGAAAACAGAAATGAGCAGTTTTTCACCCAGTTGTTCATGTCTTCTTCCTCGTAGTGGTAAGTATTGGCAGAAGCTGGCAATTGAAAGTGCGAGGTACACACTTTGGAAAATAAAATATGCCTATGATCTGCCAGGTCTGTTGATAAAATGATATTTCCCATATCTTTTCATGTTTACTCAAGACAGAATTTAATTATTTGTATTTGCGATTCCTCGTTAAAACTGACCGAATTCGGTGATAATCTCTGTAAACGTCAAATCTGTAAAACCACGCGCGCTGGGATTTCTAGACAGCATGGCGGCCGCTAGGTGGAGCACGCGGGGTCCGCGCAAGTGAACGACTGCGCAACTAATCGACAGTAATATTTCGGTCAGCTGCTCGTTCGGTGACTTGCGCACTCGGTGGGTTGCGTTGTCGATGAGTTTGGAGTCGGTCAAATGCGCTGTCGGTTAAAAACTATACGGTCAGTTGCGCTGTCGGTCAGTTGCGCAATCGGTGAAATGCGCATTCGGTGGGTGCCGTCCATGGTATAATAATAATAATAATAAATGTTTATTTTTCCGTGACCAGCGAGCTGGTATTGGTACTGTCCATATACATAAAAGTATAATACATTTACAATACATTTACAACATATTTACAAGTTAAATTACCATTCATAAACTCGTCACTAGAATAAAAACAATTTTCTATAAAATACTTTTTTAAAACTGCTCTGAATTTTGTTGCACATTTAATATTTTTAATTTCCTTAGGTAGTCTATTATAGAATTTTCCACCGGCATACATTGGGCCATTTGCGTACATTTGTAATTTATGCGTGTCCTTGTTAAAGTTATCTTTGTTTCTAGTTTCATACCTCTTCGGACCTTCTTTTTTTTGTAAGAGCCAGTTATTTTCAGTTACAAATCTAATGGTGTGGTAAAGATACAATGATGTTATTGTCATTAGTCTGAAGTGTAAAAACAGCGGCTATGTACTATCTTTATAGAAAATTTTGGCACACGGATTACGACTAGCTCCTGCCATGGTTCTGAGTACACTTTTTTGTAGTTTGAATAGTCTCTGAGTGTGCCTGGAGCCACCCCATAATATAATGCAGTAAATCAGGTGTGATTGTATGTTTGCATGATAAACCTGTAGCACTGTTTCGATGTTTACCACTCGCATTAGTCTTTTAATTAAAAAACATCCTGAAGCCACCTTAGAACAAACTTGATTTATGTGTTCTCCCCAATCTAACACCCTGTCTAGCCTCACTCCTAGGAACTGATTTTCGTTTACTACCTTTATGCTGCATCTATTTACCAATATTAGGGGGCTTGAGTCTACCATCTTCCTCCCTGTTCCAAACTGCATTGTCACTGTTTTTTCCTTATTGAGGAATAATTCGTTTTCTTCACACCACTCCTCCATCTGTTTCACTGCCTCGTTCGCTGTCGTAATCACCTCTTCTCTTCCCCCTGCAGTGAATAGGTGTGACGTATCATCCGCGAATAAGGTCAATTTTCCTTTATTGACATACGCTGGCAGATCGTTTGTAAATATTATGAACAAGAGGGGAGATGCCGTCGACCCTTGTGGCAAACCTATCCCTTCACTAACCATCTCTTCCGAGACCACTATACTCGTCCTTGTGACCTTATGTGAACCTCTTGTTTACGTTCGCTGAGGAATGACTTGACCCACTCGTTTGCTCTTCCTGCTATTCCTATCTTACGTAACTTTTCCAGCAATATCTTGTGGTTTACCGTGTCGTAGGCCTTTGAGAAGTCATAAAATACTCCTATAGCTTCTTTCTTCTGGTCCAGAGCTTTTAGGATCTCATTTACGTAGACTGCCACCGCCGATGTTGTTGATCTTCCCTTTGTAAACCCGTGCTGTCTCGTATTCATCATCTTCTCTTTTTCTAGGAAGGCAAGGACTCTTGAACAGAATGCCTTCTCCATCATCTTCGAGAAAATTGACAGTACTGCCACTGGTCTATAGTTTTCTACTGATGTTTTGTTTCCTTTTTTGAATACTGGCACCACCTTCGCCTTCTTTAGTTTGGAAGGGAAATGTCCTTGTTCAAACGACGCATTTATGATATACGTCATTAGCGGCATAATGTACACTATGACCTTTTTCACTATATTCCCGGGTATACCGTCTGTGCCGGCCGATTTCTTCTTACATACTTTTTCAGCGATGTCGTAGAATTCTTTGGCTGTCATCGGTGTGAGGAAAATCACTCTATTCGTCTGAGCTGCTATGTTTATCTCTCTTGTTGTGTCTCGTTGGCGAGTTTTCCTTAGGTTCACTGCTGCCCCCTCAAAGTACTGCTTGAACCTTTTCACTATGTCTTGGGGTTCGGTTATCGGATTTCCTATTGCATCTTCCAATTGGATGTCTTCACTTTTCTTTGCGTTACCCTTGACCTTTTTCACTACTGTCCAAGCCGCCTTTGCTTTATTATCTGCGGTCGCTATTATATTATATGCGGTCGCTATTATAAGGATAGTTGGGTGCCGTCTAACTGCGGCTCTGTTTTCTGCAGCCCTGTTTTCTGCGCCTCAAACTAGCGTTTTGTGCGCCTCTGTTTTGTGCGGCCCAAGCTGCCGACTTGGTAATGTGCTCCTCAGCAAACCCAAAATGCCGTGGTCATCACTAGGTTAGGTACTGGGTGGGGAGGTGTTTCTAATTCTTTACATTTAGTCTATTCACTAGTTATAGTTTATAGATAGTTCATTCCTATCAACACTAAAACTACTACTTGGTGTTGGGGTAGCTGCTATCGCGCTTTCCTCAGGTGGGTTGAATGAGTACGTTGACTGCTTGGAAAAACCATTGCTAGGTACTGCTACTATACACGGACTACCCACTTTTCGGAATAAACTTTGCTTTTCGAGTTTTTATAGTGCAGGTTGTAGGGAGATTAAGAATTGTCGTTGCAAAACGCATTTTAAAGTTTTGCAAAGAGTATTTATTGGGCGTATACCCTGTATAGTTTTGTTTGGGTATTAGGCGTATACCCTCGACACCGGATCTCCGAGAGAATCGCGCCGTTGATCGGAATGATCTTGACAACTGAGCTCTAATAAAGCACTGCAGCGCCTGCAGTTGTCTGGAATGATGGTAATCAATTTTTACAACCATTCTACTGGACAAAGTAATGAACAACCCTGTGAACAGAATAATTTATTAATTCACTCTCAATACCAAGTAGGTATTTCTATTACTTGACTAAGTCTGAACTTTTAGGTGTTCCAATAAAATATTGTATACAGCAACAGCCAGTCGATGTTAGTCGTCAAGGAGACGTGGTCTGATGATGTGTTGTTTGTTACAAATTATTTGATATTTATATCAATGTAGAAAAACCAATAAATCCCATCAAGATCAAGCAAATTACAGGTTAATTCAAGTACCTAAAGAAATCCACTAACTCTACTGTCAAGATGTCATCAAATGGTATGGAATCATTTTGACGACACTTTCGCAAAACTAAGTCGCGAGCTGTTATAATAATGCTGAAATGTTTGAATTTTCTGCAATTGAGACATCTGAGAAGCTGTCTTTAGGTTCACTAAGTGAAGCACCGAAGTCACCTGCAACAAATAAATAAGATTACAGATTGGTTTAAGTCCGTGACCTTATAAAATAATTCAAATCAATTGAATTCAAATACAAAAGGAAACTTCTGGAGAAAAGAGCTTGAAGTGAGCAAGAGCAAGAACATTCTTCTCTTCTTTATACCATAAATACCTACGTAAATTAACAGTTATCAATATTGTTCAACTATTCATAGCCATATGACAAAGTCAATGCATCTCTCAAATACGCACCCGTTTCAGTAACCGGTGGAGTCAGAATGCCGTGAATTTTTCTGAAGCTAAGCGAGTCTGACCGTGGCTTCACTAAAAGTCTGCCTGGCGTAACCGAGAAGCTTTGTGAGGCAGCTTGCAGTTCCTCCAACTTAACCGCATTGACGGCCGCTCGCTGAACGTCGCTGAGACGCTATCGTTGACAACTGTTTCAACTCAGTAGCTAATCCGGAGACCGTTGCAGGCTCTGCATAACAAAAGACTGCATTGAAATCACTTTCTTATTAAATAATTGATTTTAGGCTATATAACTATGTCTGGCTACAAATATATCCAAAGACTCATCTCAAAGGTCAATGAAATTCGTCCATTTTCTTCTTAAATGCATTTACTAAACCTTATTACAAGAAAACTGATCTTCAAATATGATTTCATGCCAGCTTCTTTGACAGCGATTACAGAGATTTTTGCCCCAAGCCTAAGAACTTAGAGACATGCGACATTCTAAAGAACGCGGCTTGCAAGTTCATAGATGTGTTCAAATTAATTTAATGTACAATTAATTTTTGATAATCTCAAGAACTCGCTGAGAACTGTTAAATTTGACCTGAACGGTCTGGGAGCTGCATCTTATAAAATAATAAAATAATATAAAATAATAAATGGATTTATCAGTAGGTACCTACTTAGTCCAAAAAAAAAAATTGAATTAGATTAAATTAGTAAACATGATGGATAAGGAAAAGAAGTAATGAATAAATATCAGCTGAGCTCTTACAGATAATCATCACTCTTAAACAGAAAATAAAGATGAATCATTTATGTATTTTTGATATCTTATGTTTCTAGGCTATTTTTAAATGCTCAAAAATTAAGTCCCTACGACTGAACAACGCATTCTACCTAACAGGAGATATTTTAAAATGCTTACCTGTCAGCTTTCCCAACATCAAGATCTTGAAAATTGTACGGGCAGACCTCCTTTTGTCTGAAGATGTTGTGGAATTGTTTAAAAATCCACAAAAGTATTATGAAGAACCTAGAGGCTGTCTGAAGCTAGTTGGATGTTGGAAGCTTGATGATTCATTCAGCAGCTGGCTTTGAGTGCTTATCAGTGAAAAGTTGCAAGTTATTGACGGTTGAAAGTAGGGTAAAGTGCCAGTTTTGGATAGGGTTTGGAATTTAATTAATTTAACTCAGTAAATATCATTTTTAAAATACAAAAAAAAATGTCATCATTTGACAATCTAGACAAAGCAACAGAGTAATAAAATTTGTGATTTTTTAGAACTTTTTAGTACTTTAAAAAAAATATTGAAAAAACCCTGTTATTATCCATAACTGGGCACTGGTGCCAGTTTTGGATCAAAATTAATTTTCAATCAGAATTATGATACATCATTGCCCCATGTATTTGAAACATATAAATGAAAGGCGCATAAAGATATAAAAAAAAAACGCAGAAGTTTTTAATATTTAAGTACATGGTAGTTTAGTGCCAGTTTTGGATCAAAATATGAAAATTAGGCTTATTTACACTGCAAACAGAATACCTGCTTCCTCTTTGAAAATTTGGGAGCCCTTGGCAGGTCAGGTGTACCACACTTTACATTTCACACATGAAAACCAATTCTCTCCATTACAGTCCGTGTCAAATGTTTTGTTACACTCGCCACAGGGCGTCGCGAAATCTTCAGCCGCGAAATAAATAAATATGAATAAAAAAAAAAAAAAATATTATATAAATATATAAATATATAAATACATAAATAACACAAAAAAATAATAATACATTGTGAGGTAATGAGCTTTAAATACCTTTTCTAACGCCTTTGATGCCTCGCAAGTGTCGCCGACGCACGCAATGTGGTCCTACGAGGGGGAGGATGCGGGATACAAAATTCGCGTAACACAAAATACGCTTACGAAGTAACAATTTACTTTCTCTTAAATAAATAAACGATAAATGACACAAATGATAATATAAAAAGATCCGATAAAATAAAATAGCCCTAAGTCCCTAGCTAGCTGTCTGGCCAGAATAAAATAACAAAGTTTACTTGAGTAGTATAGCGCCGATGTAGCCGGGTGTCACAGTCGGTCAGGCGCCGAAGTTCGCGTTGACTCCTGGATCAAGGCGCAGTCGAGCAGGCGTCGTGGTATCAATGTGGATCGCGACTCAGGCGTTGTCGTTCGGGCTCGCGTTGCAACTCCAGGCGCAATTGAACAGGCGGCGGGGATCAATGTGGATCGCGACTCAGGCGTTGTCGTTCGGGCTCGCGTTGCAACTCCAGGCGCAATTGAACAGGCGGCGGGGATCAATGTGGATCGCGACTCAGGCGTTGTCGTTCGGGCTCGCGTTGCAACTCCAGGCGCAATTGAACAGGCGGCGGGGATCAATGTGGATCGCGACTCAGGCGTTGTCGTTCGGGCTCGCGTTGCAACTCCAGGCGCAATTGAACAGGCGGCGGGGATCAATGTGGATCGCGACTCAGGCGTTGTCGTTCGGGCTCGCGTTGCAACTCCAGGCGCAATTGAACAGGCGGCGGGGATCGAGGCCGCGTCGCAAATCTAGCGACGTCGTGGTATCTCGGGTCGTCTAGCACTCCTCCCGTTACCGATCTCGGTCCGTCCCTCTGGCACGTCTTGTCTCGTTCCCGGTCTCGGGCCTTCTCGCGCTTCTTCCTGGCTCTTCTTCTCGCGTTCCTCACGCTCCCTCTCCAGGTTTCACCTCGTGACTTCCTCCACCAATCATTTACTCGAATCTATTCTATTGTACATTTAAAGAACTATAACTAATTGGGAGAGGCACTTTGTAAAGGATAATGGGGACTGGACCATACTGCGAACGTCGAAACATTCCTGCGAAGCATGTGGCTACCCAGTCGCCTTTTGAACCAGAACCCTTGTCACCCTTACAAAACTAATAAGAGAGATTAACCAGACGCGCGTGCCTCAAAGCTTTTGCGCATCGCACCAACCGATGTCCGAATACTTGTCACCCTTATTGAAATCTATGTTAAAATAAACAGATGGCTCGACGCACATGGCTAGAAGCCTGCGTGCATTAGGTGCACCTCACAACATAATGATATAATAATAATAATAATAAATCTTAACATCATTACACCCTCATATTCATCTAAATGGTACCCGTATAACCGACGATTGTATTTCTTTCTGCAAACGGTCTGTAAGCTTTCAAAAGCCTATGAAAAAAAAAAAAAAATACCAAAAACCGGGTGTAGCTGTATCTTATTGATACGGCCGATATTTAAGCGTGACTACGTTCAACTACCGCGTAGGTACGTAGGTCAACTACCGTACTGACCATACTTCACATGCAAGTTTTACATCTCTCTTTATTTGGGTTGTGTTTTCATATATGTAATTTACAAGCTGAAGGACTTTACAGATTGGGATGGAAGTGTCATCTTGCGATATATATATTATTTTTTTCCATTAGTCTACTGACGAGTGCCAAAAACGCTGCCTCCTCTCACGCCTCCAATATTTATTTTATCGAAAATAAAAAAAAAGTACTTTTAGAGAATTGTCTAAACTATTAAACGATAATAAGTCGCATTCTGTCCTTTGTTTCCTGTAGGCTGTAGGGGTTGTTACACATTTGCCATTTTGCGTAATTTAACATTGGTCTTATGGAGAGCATTAAAAACGCCAACCCCTCTAACGCCTCCAATATTTATTTTATCGAAAATAAAAAAAAAGTACTTTTAGAGAATTGTCTAAACTATTAAACGATAATAAGTCGCATTCTGTCCTTTGTTTCCTGTAGGCTGTAGGGGTTGTTACACATTTGCCATTTTGCGTAATTTAACATTGGTCTTATGGAGAGCATTAAAAACGCCAACCCCTCTAACGCCTCCAATATTTATTTTATCGAAAATAAAAAAAAAGTACTTTTAGATAATTGTCTGAACTATTGAATGATAATAAGTCGCATTCTGTCCTTTGTTTCCTGTAGGCTGTAGGGGTTGTTACACATTTGCCATTTTGCGTAATTTAACATTGGTCTTATGGAGAGCATTAAACACGCCAACCCCTCTAACGCCTCCAATATTTATTTTATCGAAAATCAAAAAAAAGTACTTTTAGATAATTGTCTGAACTATTGAATGATAATAAGTCGCATTCTGTCCTTTGTTTCCTGTAGGCTGTAGGGGTTGTTACACATTTGCCATTTTGCGTAATTTAACATTGGTCTTATGGAGAGCATTAAAAACGCCAACCCCTCTAACGCCTCCAATATTTATTTTATCGAAAATAAAAAAAAAGTACTTTTAGAGAATTGTCTGAACTATTGAATGATAATAAGTCGCACTCTAAACTTAGCTTCCTGTAGGCTGTAGGGGTTGTTACACATTTGCCATTTTGCGTAATTTAACATTGGTCTTATGGAGAGAATTAAAAACGCCAACCCCTCTAACGCCTCCAATATCTATTCTATCGAAAATAAAAAAAAAGTACTTTTAGAGAATTGTCTGAACTATTGAATGATAATAAGTCGCACTCTATACTTAGCTTCCTGTAGGCTGTAGGGGTTGTTACACATTTGCCATTTTGCGTAATTTAACATTGGTCTTATGGAGAGAATTAAAAACGCCAACCCCTCTAACGCCTCCAATATTTATGTTATCGAAAATCAAAAAAAGGTACTTTTAGAAAATTGTCTGAACTATTGAATGATAATAAGTCGCATTCTGTCCTTTGTTTCCTGTAGGCTGTAGGGGTTGTTACACTTTTGTTATTTTGCGTAATTTAACATTGGTCTTATGGAGAGAATTAAAAACGCCAACCCCTCTAACGCCTCCAATATTTATTTCATCGAAAATAAAAAAAAAGTACTTTTAGAGAATTGTCTGAACTATTGAATGATAATAAGTCGCATTCTGTCCTTTGTTTCCTGTAGGCTGTAGGGGTTGTTACACATTTGCCATTTTGCGTAATTTAACATTGGTCTTATGGAGAGCATTAAAAACGCCAACCTCTCTAACGCCTCCAATATTGATTTTATCGAAAATAAAAAAAAAGTACTTTTAGAGAATTGTCTGAACTTTTGAATGATAATAAGTCGCACTCTTTACTTAGCTTCCTGTAGGCTGTAGAGCTTGTTACACATTGGCTATTTTGGAGAGCAAATCCGTACATGCCTCCCTATATAATGCGCTTTAAGACGTAGTCACGTCAAAATCAAATCAAATCTTCAATGTTTCATGAATACTCTCAAGAAAAATCAATATTGGAGTTGACATATTACCATAGATATCGATATAGTTTGTATTTTTTTTAGACGAATCCATGAGCGCCATCTAATGGCATTCTAGTGCACAACACTCGTCAAGAATGTGGCAATCACTTCAGTCAGTGGCGGTCTCATATCTCAACATTTGGTACTAATTTGCAGTTCATTTGAAAAATGATCCAAAACCGGACACTGATCCAAAACTGGCACTTTACTCTATTACATACGCAGTCACACACTGTCACAACATGCGTTATCTTGCTATAGTTTATTCCATTCAACTGGATAAACTAATTATAATGCTCTAAGTGAAAGCAACGCCTTTGCTGAAGGTTTTAATAATTGATGACGATTGATCGTTAAAGCCACAGCTACTGATAACAAGGAGTTTTTCTGAAGCACCAAACTCCATTTGTAACTTTAAGAACTCAAAACAATGAGTGATGCTGGATTGAAAATAAACTGTTTGAAATGACAACTAACGAGTACTTCAATTTGAAAATTTCCCTCCTGTATCCTAGCAACGGTTTAGCCAATCAACACCAAGGAATTTTGTTGTCTATATTCGAGCGGTCCAAAATTTGATTTTCATTTATTTGCGAATACATGAAGGGGGGGGGGGGGGGGGGGGGGGTACTCCCTTGAAATTTTTTCTGATGATAGAGTATGTGACGGGCTTTCGATCTGTGATAGCCTTAATTTTTGGCCCAGCCCTGTACAAAAAAAAGGCTAACTTTTACTAAAATTTGGTTTTCAATTATTTGCGAAAAAATGAAGGGGGGATTAAGTAATGCACCTTAGTCGCTCTATTCTACTTTATGCATTATAATTAGTATTAAGAAATTCTTCTAGTGAGTAATAGGGGTTCTGGATTAGGAAGAATTTGAGGGTTGTTTCAAAGATGGGGTGAGTTGGCGAATTAGTGATGAATGTTGGTAGATTGTTATACACATTTGTGCAGAGGTATAGGCTTAGAGGTATAGGTACCTAATGTGGGCTGTGTTCGAAGAGGGAGTGGGAGTTGGTAGTTGAGTTGATTTCGTGTACCTATGCTTCTTGTGGCGTATGTGTGCGTAGAAGAGTTTAGGGGGAATTTTTGGGGGTGGTTTTGGACGTAGGTGCAGGCGATTTGGATGAGGGAGGACGCAAGGGTTAGGATTTTGAGTGCGGGGAAGTGGGGTTTGCAGGATTTTTTTCTAGAGATACCTGTCATACCTGTTTACTTTATAGGGGACACATCACAATTTTTTCAGCTTGGAGGATGGATTTGAGACGAAACAGTCAATTATCAACTACCAGAATATACTAGAATATAGGGCCCATACATTTGCAATTAAACAATTAAACAATCACATTTTGATACTTTTTCTACTTGGCGGCGCCGATTGTAGCCTCTTCTAGGGTACTTCGCTATCCGCCATATTCAATCTGAATATGGCGGTGGTTGGAGCAAAGGTTGGAGTCCGATTAAAGACAGGCCCACGGCGGTGATGGTCGCACACGCACGAAGGGCTGGGCAGACTAGTTTCAAAATCTTGTAGTTGCAAGCAGTTGATAATACTTGGAGTATGCCCTCGGCGTGATATGTGTAATTTCCCCACTCGTCATGGATAGGGATGTATATTTTAAAGGCTATTTAGTCTAGCTTAGGCCAATATCGAGACCTGTCAAAGTAGGGTCATGAATTTAGGTTATTGTTTCACCTTAGGCTAGGCAAAAGAGTGCCTTTGGCAAGTTTTGCCAAATCCAAACTAGCCTGATAATTTGCCGGCAAGCGTGCCAAAAAATGGTAAGTTGTTGCCAAGAAATTGCATTATTTAATTTTGTGCTCTGACAGCTCATAGTAATGTTAAGTATACCCAGAAAGAAATATCTTTTGTGTTTTTATTGCGCTTATATATTTCTAAATGTTTTTTCTTGTTGTTTTGTTACAGGCTGGGAATCCGTCAGAATCTCTAGCAGCCTTAGAGGTGCTGATGAACGAGTTCTTTGCACCAGAGACCACCAATGAAAGAAAACGGGAAATTGAATTGATTCTAAACAACTTTAGCAAACAATCAGACTCATGGAAACACTGCCTTCATTTCATGTCGCATTCGCCAAACCATTACGTGTGCATGTACAGTTTAAGTACAATTGAGACACTAATAACAAAACGATGGGTAGGTCTTGTATGGGAAGATAGGGCCCAGTTGCGAGCCACGTTATATCAATTAGCAGTGGAACAACACCAAACTGCACCTGCCTTTCTACGGAACAAACTAGTCAAATTGGTGGTTGACATTGCTCGCTTGGACTGGCCGCACTTCTATCCTGACTTCTTCACCAATGTCTTGTTACTTATCCGCGGGTCAGAAACCACATCGCTTGGGTTAATTTTCCTTCACACTGCTTCGGAGGAGCTCGCCTGTCCTTGGGAAGACCTCAGTATCTCCCGCAAAGAGGAGTTGCGTCGACTGCTGTTAGGCAACATGCCGCAAGTGTTTTTACTTTTATCAGGTAACTTTTATGTATATCACCACTGCATGCGGTTTGAAGGCCTACATTAGGTTGTAGAAAATACAGAAAATACAGATTGCTTGACAATCGCTTCAGGTCTCCTCGAGAACATCGCGCAGAAACAGACGCATGGCGTTACTGCAACGCCGCCTCCTTCACCAACCCACGGCCAGCCCACTGCGTCTTCGCCCGTTCATACCGGTAAGTTTGAATGGCAGAGAAATCAAGAGACGTTTGATTAGCAACTGGGAGAATATGTCGATGGGTTTTCTTATAATGGATTTTTAAAATTGGTAGAGAGAGCACTTGATACTTAATTGCAGTTTTTAGACTCATGGCAACTATATCAGTACTCTCCCTTTACTTTCCCAATCAACAAACTCAATATCCCAGCACTTTGGCACATTACAAATCAACCACATATCTAACCTTAGCATTGGTTTTAAAAAAACTATTTAAGACTGGGTTTTGAATGCTTAGCATAAAACAACTTATTTCCTGAAGTTTCGTATCTTGTGCATGTCACTTCATCCAGAGTGAAGTTTTACAACTTGTGCAAGTTATTTCATCTAGAGTTTTAATGGTTGCCTATACAAAAAAATGTGTGCAATTGAATTTTAGTCTCCTGCTTTCTGGACAAATGAGACATGGCTCTACAATTACACTTATTTTCTCTCAATTTGGTTGGAGCAACTGAGCTTTGACAGTTAAAGTATAAGCTGGAGACCACCGTTGGGCACTTCAAACCAGAGCTTATTCCTGAGCGAGCTCAAAGTGTTTTTTTTTATAATGAAACAGTTTTTGCTTAGTGTTGATGTGCTTCTTTACAACGTCCCACATCTCCACATTGAATCTATGTTAATGTGTTGTGTGTTATTACAGGCACTCTGTTGAGTTCCATGCTAAACATGAGCCGAGGGGACAACAACGTCCCACATCTCCACATTGAATCTATGTTAATGTGTTGTGTGTTATTACAGGCACTCTGTTGAGTTCCATGCTAAACATGAGCCGAGGGGACAACAACGTCCCACATCTCCACATTGAATCTATGTTAATGTGTTGTGTGTTATTACAGGCACTCTGTTGAGTTCCATGCTAAACATGAGCCGAGGGGACACCAACGTCCCACATCTCCACATTGAATCTATGTTAATGTGTTGTGTGTTATTACAGGCACTCTGTTGAGTTCCATGCTAAACATGAGCCGAGGGGACAACAACGTCCCACATCTCCACATTGAATCTATGTTAATGTGTTGTGTGTTATTACAGGCACTCTGTTGAGTTCCATGCTAAACATGAGCCGAGGGGACACCAACGTCCCACATCTCCACATTGAATCTATGTTAATGTGTTGTGTGTTATTACAGGCACTCTGTTGAGTTCCATGCTAAACATGAGCCGAGGGGACAACAACGTCCCACATCTCCACATTGAATCTATGTTAATGTGTTGTGTGTTATTACAGGCACTCTGTTGAGTTCCATGCTAAACATGAGCCGAGGGGACAACAACGTCCCACATCTCCACATTGAATCTATGTTAATGTGTTGTGTGTTATTACAGGCACTCTGTTGAGTTCCATGCTAAACATGAGCCGAGGGGACAACAACGTCCCACATCTCCACATTGAATCTATGTTAATGTGTTGTGTGTTATTACAGGCACTCTGTTGAGTTCCATGCTAAACATGAGCCGAGGGGACAACAACGTCCCACATCTCCACATTGAATCTATGTTAATGTGTTGTGTGTTATTACAGGCACTCTGTTGAGTTCCATGCTAAACATGAGCCGAGGGGACAACAACGTCCCACATCTCCACATTGAATCTATGTTAATGTGTTGTGTGTTATTACAGGCACTCTGTTGAGTTCCATGCTAAACATGAGCCGAGGGGACACCAACGTCCCACATCTCCACATTGAATCTATGTTAATGTGTTGTGTGTTATTACAGGCACTCTGTTGAGTTCCATGCTAAACATGAGCCGAGGGGACACCAACGTCCCACATCTCCACATTGAATCTATGTTAATGTGTTGTGTGTTATTACAGGCACTCTGTTGAGTTCCATGCTAAACATGAGCCGAGGGGACAACAACGTCCCACATCTCCACATTGAATCTATGTTAATGTGTTGTGTGTTATTACAGGCACTCTGTTGAGTTCCATGCTAAACATGAGCCGAGGGGACACAACGTCCCACATCTCCACATTGAATCTATGTTAATGTGTTGTGTGTTATTACAGGCACTCTGTTGAGTTCCATGCTAAACATGAGCCGAGGGGACACCAACGTCCCACATCTCCACATTGAATCTATGTTAATGTGTTGTGTGTTATTACAGGCACTCTGTTGAGTTCCATGCTAAACATGAGCCGAGGGACAACAACGTCCCACATCTCCACATTGAATCTATGTTAATGTGTTGTGTGTTATTACAGGCACTCTGTTGAGTTCCATGCTAAACATGAGCCGAGGGGACAACAACGTCCCACATCTCCACATTGAATCTATGTTAATGTGTTGTGTGTTATTACAGGCACTCTGTTGAGTTCCATGCTAAACATGAGCCGAGGGGACAACAACGTCCCACATCTCCACATTGAATCTATGTTAATGTGTTGTGTGTTATTACAGGCACTCTGTTGAGTTCCATGCTAAACATGAGCCGAGGGGACAACAACGTCCCACATCTCCACATTGAATCTATGTTAATGTGTTGTGTGTTATTACAGGCACTCTGTTGAGTTCCATGCTAAACATGAGCCGAGGGGACAACAACGTCCCACATCTCCACATTGAATCTATGTTAATGTGTTGTGTGTTATTACAGGCACTCTGTTGAGTTCCATGCTAAACATGAGCCGAGGGGACAACAACGTCCCACATCTCCACATTGAATCTATGTTAATGTGTTGTGTGTTATTACAGGCACTCTGTTGAGTTCCATGCTAAACATGAGCCGAGGGGACACAACGTCCCACATCTCCACATTGAATCTATGTTAATGTGTTGTGTGTTATTACAGGCACTCTGTTGAGTTCCATGCTAACATGAGCCGAGGGGACACCAACGTCCCACATCTCCACATTGAATCTATGTTAATGTGTTGTGTGTTATTACAGGCACTCTGTTGAGTTCCATGCTAAACATGAGCCGAGGGGACAACAACGTCCCACATCTCCACATTGAATCTATGTTAATGTGTTGTGTGTTATTACAGGCACTCTGTTGAGTTCCATGCTAAACATGAGCCGAGGGGACACCAACGTCCCACATCTCCACATTGAATCTATGTTAATGTGTTGTGTGTTATTACAGGCACTCTGTTGAGTTCCATGCTAAACATGAGCCGAGGGGACACCAACGTCCCACATCTCCACATTGAATCTATGTTAATGTGTTGTGTGTTATTACAGGCACTCTGTTGAGTTCCATGCTAAACATGAGCCGAGGGGACAACAACGTCCCACATCTCCACATTGAATCTATGTTAATGTGTTGTGTGTTATTACAGGCACTCTGTTGAGTTCCATGCTAAACATGAGCCGAGGGGACAACAACGTCCCACATCTCCACATTGAATCTATGTTAATGTGTTGTGTGTTATTACAGGCACTCTGTTGAGTTCCATGCTAAACATGAGCCGAGGGGACAACAACGTCCCACATCTCCACATTGAATCTATGTTAATGTGTTGTGTGTTATTACAGGCACTCTGTTGAGTTCCATGCTAAACATGAGCCGAGGGGACACCAACGTCCCACATCTCCACATTGAATCTATGTTAATGTGTTGTGTGTTATTACAGGCACTCTGTTGAGTTCCATGCTAAACATGAGCCGAGGGGACAACAACGTCCCACATCTCCACATTGAATCTATGTTAATGTGTTGTGTGTTATTACAGGCACTCTGTTGAGTTCCCATGCTAAACATGAGCCGAGGGGACAACAACGTCCCCACATCTCCACATTGAATCTATGTTAATGTGTTGTGTGTTATTACAGGCACTCTGTTGAGTTCCATGCTAAACATGAGCCGAGGGGACACCAACGTCCCACATCTCCACATTGAATCTATGTTAATGTGTTGTGTGTTATTACAGGCACTCTGTTGAGTTCCATGCTAAACATGAGCCGAGGGGACACCAACGTCCCACATCTCCACATTGAATCTATGTTAATGTGTTGTGTGTTATTACAGGCACTCTGTTGAGTTCCATGCTAAACATGAGCCGAGGGGACAACAACGTCCCACATCTCCACATTGAATCTATGTTAATGTGTTGTGTGTTATTACAGGCACTCTGTTGAGTTCCATGCTAAACATGAGCGAGGGGACAACAACGTCCCACATCTCCACATTGAATCTATGTTAATGTGTTGTGTGTTATTACAGGCACTCTGTTGAGTTCCATGCTAAACATGAGCCGAGGGGACAACAACGTCCCACATCTCCACATTGAATCTATGTTAATGTGTTGTGTGTTATTACAGGCACTCTGTTGAGTTCCATGCTAAACATGAGCCGAGGGGACACCAACGTCCCACATCTCCACATTGAATCTATGTTAATGTGTTGTGTGTTATTACAGGCACTCTGTTGAGTTCCATGCTAAACATGAGCCGAGGGGACAACAACGTCCCACATCTCCACATTGAATCTATGTTAATGTGTTGTGTGTTATTACAGGCACTCTGTTGAGTTCCATGCTAAACATGAGCCGAGGGGACACCAACGTCCCACATCTCCACATTGAATCTATGTTAATGTGTTGTGTGTTATTACAGGCACTCTGTTGAGTTCCATGCTAAACATGAGCCGAGGGGACACCAACGTCCCACATCTCCACATTGAATCTATGTTAATGTGTTGTGTGTTATTACAGGCACTCTGTTGAGTTCCATGCTAAACATGAGCCGAGGGGACAACAACGTCCCACATCTCCACATTGAATCTATGTTAATGTGTTGTGTGTTATTACAGGCACTCTGTTGAGTTCCATGCTAAACATGAGCCGAGGGGACACCAACGTCCCACATCTCCACATTGAATCTATGTTAATGTGTTGTGTGTTATTACAGGCACTCTGTTGAGTTCCATGCTAAACATGAGCCGAGGGGACACCAACGTCCCACATCTCCACATTGAATCTATGTTAATGTGTTGTGTGTTATTACAGGCACTCTGTTGAGTTCCATGCTAAACATGAGCCGAGGGGACACCAACGTCCCACATCTCCACATTGAATCTATGTTAATGTGTTGTGTGTTATTACAGGCACTCTGTTGAGTTCCATGCTAAACATGAGCCGAGGGGACAACAACGTCCCACATCTCCACATTGAATCTATGTTAATGTGTTGTGTGTTATTACAGGCACTCTGTTGAGTTCCATGCTAAACATGAGCCGAGGGGACACCAACGTCCCACATCTCCACATTGAATCTATGTTAATGTGTTGTGTGTTATTACAGGCACTCTGTTGAGTTCCATGCTAAACATGAGCCGAGGGGACACCAACGTCCCACATCTCCACATTGAATCTATGTTAATGTGTTGTGTGTTATTACAGGCACTCTGTTGAGTTCCATGCTAAACATGAGCCGAGGGGACACCAACGTCCCACATCTCCACATTGAATCTATGTTAATGTGTTGTGTGTTATTACAGGCACTCTGTTGAGTTCCATGCTAAACATGAGCCGAGGGGACACAACGTCCCACATCTCCACATTGAATCTATGTTAATGTGTTGTGTGTTATTACAGGCACTCTGTTGAGTTCCATGCTAAACATGAGCCGAGGGGACAACAACGTCCCACATCTCCACATTGAATCTATGTTAATGTGTTGTGTGTTATTACAGGCACTCTGTTGAGTTCCATGCTAAACATGAGCCGAGGGGACAACAACGTCCCACATCTCCACATTGAATCTATGTTAATGTGTTGTGTGTTATTACAGGCACTCTGTTGAGTTCCATGCTAAACATGAGCCGAGGGGACAACAACGTCCCACATCTCCACATTGAATCTATGTTAATGTGTTGTGTGTTATTACAGGCACTCTGTTGAGTTCCATGCTAAACATGAGCCGAGGGGACAACAACGTCCCACATCTCCACATTGAATCTATGTTAATGTGTTGTGTGTTATTACAGGCACTCTGTTGAGTTCCATGCTAAACATGAGCCGAGGGGACACCAACGTCCCACATCTCCACATTGAATCTATGTTAATGTGTTGTGTGTTATTACAGGCACTCTGTTGAGTTCCATGCTAAACATGAGCCGAGGGGACAACAACGTCCCACATCTCCACATTGAATCTATGTTAATGTGTTGTGTGTTATTACAGGCACTCTGTTGAGTTCCATGCTAAACATGAGCCGAGGGGACAACAACGTCCCACATCTCCACATTGAATCTATGTTAATGTGTTGTGTGTTATTACAGGCACTCTGTTGAGTTCCATGCTAAACATGAGCCGAGGGGACAACAACGTCCCACATCTCCACATTGAATCTATGTTAATGTGTTGTGTGTTATTACAGGCACTCTGTTGAGTTCCATGCTAAACATGAGCCGAGGGGACAACAACGTCCCACATCTCCACATTGAATCTATGTTAATGTGTTGTGTGTTATTACAGGCACCTGTTGAGTTCCATGCTAAACATGAGCCGAGGGGACAACAACGTCCCACATCTCCACATTGAATCTATGTTAATGTGTTGTGTGTTATTACAGGCACTCTGTTGAGTTCCATGCTAAACATGAGCCGAGGGGACACAACGTCCCACATCTCCACATTGAATCTATGTTAATGTGTTGTGTGTTATTACAGGCACTCTGTTGAGTTCCATGCTAAACATGAGCCGAGGGGACACCAACGTCCCACATCCTCCACATTGAATCTATGTTAATGTGTTGTGTGTTATTACAGGCACTCTGTTGAGTTCCATGCTAACATGAGCCGAGGGACACCAACGTCCCACATCTCCACATTGAATCTATGTTA